>JAVTVY010054750.1:0-31103 GCA_036873755.1 Hanleya hanleyi | reverse complement strand
TTGTCAGAGCATTTCCATCATAGCTCTCTATATCTGTATCTAATACCGCTTATGCCGGTGCTAGGGGCCGTGTGGTCATATCATTCAAGTTGCCACATGAACAGGTACAATAAAAGCGTACCTGAGATACAACACATATCTCGAATCGTCAGATTCTTGGTATGTGCTTTAGAATAGGTTTACCAGAAGACTATTCTGTGAAGTCATATGCCGCAGTCAGTATGTCGGCACCTCTTCCCACTTCCCTTATATGTGTTGTAATTTATCTCAACTCTTAAGAAAAAGGGCACGTTTTGTTTGGACCGATGAATGTGAATCAGCTTTTGAAAACCTGAAAGCCATACTCGAGGGCGCGCCAGTTCTTCCAGCACCAGATTTTGATTCACCTTTTAAACTGGCTGTAGATGCTAGTGATGTTGCTGCTGGTGCCGTTTTGTTACAAGAAGGTATAGACGGTGTAGATCACATGTTATTTTTCGCGTAAATTTGACAAACATCAGAGAAATTATTCTACAATTGAGAAAGAATGTTTGGCAATGATATTGGCTTTACAACATTTTGATGTTTATTTTACTTCCTCATCAATGCTAATTACTGTATTCAATGATCACAATCGACTTGTTTTCATAAGTAAGATGAAAAACAAAAATCAAAGATTGTTTGATGTTACAAGAATACAATATTGAAATCAGATATATTAAGGGCAAGGACAATTTGATTGCTGATTGATTGTCTCGCATATAATGTGCATATGTTTGTCAACATTTTTGCTGTTGTAATATAGATTTTTTTTACAATAATGTTTTGAATTGTCAAGGAAGTTCCAAATTTGAAACTTTCTTTTTTTTAAGAGGGGGAGTGTCATGGTATTGTAGTCTATTTTTATTAGATATTGTGGATGTTTCTCGAATCCGGGGCTGACGCAAGCTTGTTTACGTACTATTATGTGGGTCAGCCACTTAGAGCTTTTCTAGAATGATGCGGTAATGCTGTGTATTCTAGAAGCTTCTTGATTGGCAGAATGATCCTGAATGCCTCATAGAGTATAAATAGCGCATCACTCAGTCATTCAGGAGGGAATTCAAACTGGCTTTTTATGTGGGTCTGCTATACTGTATTTACCTTTGCCTGTAACTACGGACTGCTGGATTATTTACTCCTGTGTATTAACTGTGGACAGCTGCATAATCTACGCTATTTGTTAACGGCTATCGGATATTGGACATTTACTGGGACTGTGTTGATTTACCATTATTCAGAAGAGTGATTTGTGCGCGTCAGCAAGGACTGTAAAGTGGACTTGACCCCCCTAGACATAGACATGGCACATAGAGTCGGGAGGATTGCGCAGGGAAAACCAAGGCCAATCATAGTCAAGTTTGTCCGTCGCCGACACAAACTGGAAGTCATCCGAAAACGCAGGGCTCTGAAAGGAACCGGAATAGTAATTCGGGAGGATCTTAGTAGATCTAACCAAGCCCTACTCATGGAAGCAGTAACCCTTTCCAAAGAGTGCTACGATAGACGCGGCTTGGTCCCAAAATGGGAAAATATTTGTAAAACTGGCGGAAAGACCCTCACCTACCCTCATCACCAGTAGTAGGTATCTGCATCAGCTGACAAAAGATGATAGCCGAGAGAACATGGACTCCGACATACCATTGAGTGGGATGAGACCTGAAGACTATTGAGGTAAATAACTGCAGTCGGTGACTATTAAAACATTCATATATATAATGATATATAAAGTCGGGGGAGAAAACAGCCAACAATACGGGAAATTCTCATATACACCAATGCACTGTGAGAGCTAAGTCAATAGGCCTATTGCCTGGATTTAGGTCGCTTTATCTATTACATGTTTTCTTTCCTCATTTACACCTATAAAAACTATCATGGAAAAAATCGAATTGTAAAACCAACAAAAATGATTGCAATATGCGTGCTTGAAGTAGACTTGCTCGAAGTTCCTGGTCCAGTAAAAATGAAAAGCACATTTTGAAATTTCATGAATATGGTGTCTCGCTTAGCCTACACAGTGTTTGAACTAACAAATTCAATACTTGTATACAGTTCTGCACCGTGTGATTTATAGAATTCAGGAGTCGTTAATTGGGTGTTTGAATCATCAAAAACCAGTATTAATCCAACATTAGACTCGGACTTGGAGCAAGCTTCTTTTCAACTTGACGCTAGCCTAGTTTTCGAGCTTGGCGCAAGTCTTATTTTACGAGCTTATTTTCTTCGGGCTCGTTAGTGAACTGCCGTTCGTGTTTTTCTTGGTTGAAGTACAAGATCTTATGCAACAAATCTGTATAATAGAGAGAGCTCCGTTTTTACAATGCACAAGTTTCTACTGAATGAATGTCGTGAAACTACATGCCGTGATTAGTACTGACGGGCCATGTAAATTTCAATCACGATCGCACACCAGTATGTGTGGTTCGCTAGGTAGTACCCGTAGCATGTTGCGTTCTATTTCTTTTGAATTGCATGTCAATCTCAACCTGTATGGTGAATACCATTATTTTACTTTTGTTAATGTCTAAATATCCGTAATAGTTTCTTTTTGTGTGTGAGAACCCTGCTGTTTTCTTCTGTCGTCTGCTCGAGAAAAAATGTTCAAATGCAAACAGTATATCAGAAAACGAATGTCAGCGAAAGAAATGCTTGTATTGCTTCGTGTTTTTGTATGTCTGTTTATTTCCTCTTTCTTGTCTTCTTCTTGTTTTTTTTTCTTTCTCTTTTTTTGGTTTGTTTTTTGGCGGTAGGCCTACATGTATTGCCATTTATTTAGAGTTGAGCTGAAATTGGCGTGGGACAAGCTGGAGCTTGTTCATACAAATGATTTATTATATGTATTGTGTTGTTCTTGTTGTTGACGTGATTGCTGTGTGTTTTATCTTGTGTAACAGTTTTATACTTATAACCCCCATATTTAACTTAGTTTGGTATTCCATCATCAATATAACAACCACCAAGTATTTGATCTCTTCAGTGACGTAACTATCTTATCAATGAATGTCAAGGGACTTCACTCTGATCGAAAAAAACGTGTCGATATTTTCCATTGGCTCACGAAGAAAAATGCCTCTATCATCTGTCTTCAGGAGACCCACGGCTGTGTAGAAACAGAATCTACTTGGGAAACAGACTGGGGTCAAAAATACACATCTTTTTACAGTCACGGGAAAACAAACAGTACTGGTGTTGCAATTTTTTTTCGCGGTAACCTCGATATATTATTTCACAAATCGAAACAGGACAGCGACGGTCGATATATTATCTTGGATATAACTATTGCCGATACAAAATTTACACTTGCAAATGTCTATGGTCCCAATGACGACGACCCCGATTTTTATTCGCATTTATTTCAAGCCATCAAAGATATGGAGAATGAAACGATTATTATATGTGGAGATTGGAATTTAGTCCAAGATATTTCTCTTGATACATCAAACTATATCCGAATAAATAATCCTAAGGCAAGACTAGCAGTCCTGGATGCCAAATATCAATTAGGTCTATCAGATATTTGGAGAGAACAAAACCCATTTTCTCGCCGCTTTACCTGGCGTCAAAACACAAGCACAGGCATCAAACAAAGCCGTCTAGATTATTTCTTAATTACTGAGGACATACTTCATTCAGGAGCAAAATCTAACATAGGAATTTCTTATCGCTCCGACCATTCTTACATAACGGTCACCTGTTGTTTTGCTCGTCGGCAGCGAGGGCCTGGTTATTGGAAATTCAATTCTGCACTCCTAGATGACCCTGATTATGTCGCACTCATAAAGAAAACTCTCAACGATGTATTATTACAATGTTATGTAGCAGGCGACATGGAAGATTTGGAAAATATTGAGTTAAGCCTAGACGATCAAACATATTTCGAATTCCTCAAAACAAAGAAGTGTTACCATCCCGTTTTCAGTAGCTAAAAAGAAAATGAAAATTAAGGAAGAGAAAAATCTAGAAAATGAGATTCTTAAACTAGAAAAGGACATGCCCAGCACTCCAACAGATCGCCAGTACGAAATTAATGAGAGATTACAGAGTACTAAACGTGAGCTAGAGCAGACCAGAAATTGGAAAGTGGAAGGGTCGATACTTAGGTCCAAAGCAAACTGGGCTGAAAACGGAGAAAAAAATTCTAATTACTTTTGCTCGTTGGAGAAGAAAAACTACGTAACAAAAACTATTGTTGAAATTGAAACCGAAACTGAAACTGTCCATGAACCGAATCAGATCCTGTACGAAGTGAAACAGTTCTATTCTAAATTATATTCGAGGCGGGAATATGTTTCCGAAGCAAATGATGATCTGTTTCTTAATCACTCGGTAAAACTTTCGGAAGAAGAAAAGACCTCATGTGAAGGCCCCATCTCCTTACATGAACTGACAATAGCTGCAAACAACATGAAAAATTTGAAGTCGCCTGAATCTGATGGTTTTACTGCCGAATTTTTCAGATTTTTTTGGGCGGACATTGGAATATTTCTGGCAGACATGCTTTCAACATTGGAACCTTATCGCCGCTACAACAACAAAGCTATATTTCTTGCTTACCGAAGGAAGGCAAAGACAAGATTCCTAAAAAACTGGCGCCCAATTTCTCTATTAAACGTCGATTATAAAATAATATCAACATGCATAGCTAACAGAATTCGAGAAATATTACCATCTCTGATAGACGAAACACAGAAAGGATTGGGGAAATTACTAGGCTTTTGTCTGACCTTATCAGCTTTACAGAAGAAAATAATATTCCAGGGCTGTTAGTCTTGATTGACTTCGAAAAAGCTTTCGATTCCGTGTCTTGGGACTTTATAGAGAAAACGTTTGTATCATTTAATTTTGGAGCCGATATAATTCACTGGATAAATTTTTTTCAAAACGGCTCGAAAAGTAGTGTGATGAACAACGGATATATGTCGGACTTTTTCCAATTACAACGGGGCTGTCGACAGGGGGACCCAATTTCACCGTATATATTTATTCTAGCCGCAGAAACACTATCCCTTGCGATAAAAAATGAACCAAATATCAAAGGCATAAAAATTGAAAACTCAGAAATCAAAATACAACAATATGCTGACGACACCACGCTGATTCTGGATGGATCCCGGGAATCCCTAGAAAGAGCCATGGGCCTCCTGAACAAATTTTCTTCTTCATCCGGTCTCCAATTAAATGTAAGCAAATCTCTGGCCGTTTGGATTGGCAATAAAAAAGGAAGCACGGTAAAAATGTGTCCTCACTATCGAATTAACTGGGATCCCGGAGGTTTTAAACTTCTCGGAATTTGGTTTTACCCCACGTTGATAGAAACAATTAACAAAAATTATAACAAGATTATGTCAATAAAAAAACTGTTAGGAAGTTGGTCAAGACGAAAATTGAGCCCCTTAGGAAAAATAACTATTATCAAAACTTTTGTTCTTCCCCTATTAGTACATTTATTCTCAACTTTGCCAGACCCGGACGCGTCTTTCATGACCAATTTGGACAGTATTTTATATAACTTTATTTGGAATGGAAAACCAGACAAAATAAAGCGAAAGACGATGATCTCTAAAAAGTGTGACGGGGGGCTAAATATGATAGACATACAAACATTTGCCTCGTATCTAAAAATTAAATGGATCAAGAGACTGGCGGAAAGGGAGAACGTGCACAGCACACTCGTTAAAAATATGTTATGCCCTGTAGGGCACGATGTTTGGAAACTAGACATTTCAAGCATATTAACGATGAAAAATGATATCAAAAACCCATTTTGGCAAGACACACTGAAGGCATGGGCTCGGTGTATTGAAAGCAAAAACGGCAAAAATCTTCAATTAAATAACCTTTTATTCGATTTTGCACCCAAGGCAGAATGGAATAATCTTACAAAATGGGCAGAACAAGGCCTACGCCGAATAACCGACACTTTAGATGAGGATGGCGTCTCTTTTCTCTCTTTCAAACGTCTCCAAGAAATATACAGAATCAAATCGACCCATTTCTTACTCCACTGCGCTATTATTCATAACATTCCGTCAGAAAAAAGAAAATATATAAAGAATGGAAGCTTCCTTGAAAACACCTTGTTTTCAGAACCTCAATTATATCGTAGACTAATTGACCAAAAGTGTTCGAAATTTGCATATAAGTCTATGCTAAGCCTCATAGAACAACGGCCTCAGAAATCCCATCAAAAATGGGCAGACGAACTAGGTACCATAGACGAAACCACGTGGCCCACGGTTTATACTAATATATACACAACAGGGCAAACCTGCTTTCAATATTTTCAATTCCAGATAATACACAGAATCCTTGTAACAAACTCTCTATTGAAAATATGGGACAAAGCAGACTCCGATCAGTGCACCTTCTGTGAACGAAATACAGAGACTCTCATCCATCTGTTGTTTCAATGCAACTATTCTATGGGGATCTGGAACGAACTTTATATCTGGGTTGAGGGTATCGGCGTTTCTATGGAGAAGCCTTCGGGGTCCCAAGTGATCTTAGGAAACACAGAGTCTACTTTAGTTAATCTTCTGTTACTACTGACAAAAAAATACATATATATGTCAAGATGCTGTAATACGAAACCGTCATTCGATGGAGCGAGAGAATGTATACTGAAGCAAAGAGATATTGAAAAATATATAGCACAGAGAAATAAAAGGGAGACCGTATTCGAGAACAGGTGGGGTCCCTTGGCATATATAATATAATACTGCTATCACTAAAGAAACAACAGATACTTTAAAATACAATTGAACATGGAAATCAAAGATATATATATATTCATCAATGGGGTTTTTTCTCATGTTTCTACTTCACATACTCGCAGATACCAACACAAAATGAGTATGAGCATGTTCTGTCTGTGTGTGTGTTTTTGTCTTTTGTTTTATTGTGTGTATGTGGGGGCGGGGGAGGGAGGGGGGCGGAAGAGGTTACTATTAGTGAGTCTATTTAGTGAGGGTAGGTGGTGGATAATTACCATGTATATAAATGCAGGCTTATTGTATCCTGAACGTAGACTTGGAGTTAGTGAATAAATGTATAAAGAAATTGTAGCTAGACTGTAAACATGGCAGTGTGACTATGCGTCACAGGACCTACGAAGTAAGGTAGGCATTAGGACAGGCACTGAGCTCTTGGCAATCCCACCCCCCTCCCCCCAAGTTGAAATCCTGCCTATATTAAGATGGGCACATGCAGCCCAAGTCAGAATCACCAGAGATTTTCATCAAAAATCACCAGAAATTTTCGATTAAAACAGTATTGAATATTTTGTTGAAGATTAAAAGTGATGGGATTGAATGAATAGTTTACCAGTTACTGTGCTGATGTGAATCTGTGACACACCAACACACTCTGTGGCAGTGATTCTGTGACACACCAACACACTCCGTGGCAGTGATTCTGTATCCCTTAATCAAGGAATCAAAATTTGAAATGACAAGAAAAATTTAGACATAATTACACATGTAATGTTTTTGTTTAAATTACATCACAGTGTGATATATAGTCAATATTCAAGAAGTACAATCAAAGTTACTTTATCTAGTTAAATTCTACCCAAAGAAAATAAATTAAGACCCTTTAAACATGCCGTCAATGCCAGATGTTGAGTTTTATACAGCTGTAGATCAGGGCTCTGGGCGCATATATCATGTTTCCATACCCTTAATGCACACAACAGCGGCAAAACAAAGCCTCCTTGAACAACCTATCTTTATACAGGAAATTCTTAACCCAGAAAATACCATTCTCTCTCAAAAGAAAACAATTTACGTCAGGAAGGCCTTTTTTATTAAGCTAATTTTGTTAGGTAGGGGCCTACTTAGATTCAATAATTGTCATGAAATTTCTTTGGTTATATCTTAATTGCAACTATGTTTGTTCCTCAAACCTAACATACTTGAGCTATACATGTATAACACACTTTCATTTGAGAGTCCAGACATTCCACCATTCATGTGAACAAATTGTACTAAACATGGAATAATTAAATTCACACTATCCATTTCTACAGTATCAGTACTATGTTACTATCTGTAGCAGTTGAAACCCAGAAAAACTTAAACAATTAAAACCAGTAAAGAAATTTGTCTGTTGAATAACAGAAAATATGGTATGGAGATTTGAATGAGTAAACTACTAAACAACTTACATGATACCAACAAAATGTCCCAACACAAGCTGATAAATTCCTTGGGTGGCTTGCAGGACAGCTTTGTTTCACCCTCAGTTAATTTTATCATTGTTGCTCACAGGCTATAATCTGAAGGATGATACCAGATCTTTCTATGTTCTGCTGGGTTATTGCTTCAGGCTGACTTAATTGGTTGATGTAGGATATTTCATCATCAGTGGCAATTTGACCTAAATTTGAAGCCTGCATGATTTGGTCTGTGATGAAATGTTTGGATGTGAAATAGGATACACGTTAAAGGCCACAGTTTACATATATCTATAACAATATACTGAATTATGTGTATTAAGAATGGCAAGTTGCCTGGTAATAGCAGTGTAGATAAATGCACTAACAAATGATGGAAAATTAGCATTTCCTATTTCATTATTCCATCACGTTTTGTACTGTGTTATATATACATGAGCAAATCAGACACCATACCTTCAGTGTCGATACCACGATCAATCATTTTCTGCTGGAGTTCTTTCTTTTTCAAGGACCATACAGGACGGACAACCCCAGGAACACATGAAAACGCCCTTTAAGGGCAATCTGACACAAGTCTTGCAACGTACGCACATTCTGTTACAGTATTCAAGGTTCCTGAATCTTGCGCTGCTGGCGACACACCCTGGGCAACAGTACTCCCCTCCATGAGTCACACTAAGCTCACTCATTTGCAAGTTAGTGACTTGAGTATTTAGAATTTGGTTTGATCGTCGCTATATAGCTGAAATATTGCTGAACGCGACAGTAAACCTTAATTCTCTCTCTCTCACCCTCCCCCCCCCCCAAAGATTCTAAGCCTTCGGGTGTGCATTTCAATGTTTTCACACAGAATTTCGTTCCAGCACTTGCAGAGAAGGTAGTGGGATACATGTAAATGTACTAGTAAAAGTTCTGAATCCTCGCGGGTACCGAAACCTCGCTGGTACATGTGTGAAAGTTTGCCAGTTACTTGCCGAAGGGCGGTGGTTCTCCCCAAGTACTCTCACATTCCCCACCATTAAAACTTGCTATCGCCAAATCAGTAAAATACTCTCGAGTGCGACATTAACCCAAAAATCTCGCTCTCCATCTGGTCTCCGCACTACCCCTGCTTCATGAACGACTGGGTATCACTACATGTAAGTAGCAGCTAATCAACATTGATGTAATGCATTTCGACATATCCACTTTCCAACCAAAATGCCTGGGGACTAAAAGAGGGAAACTATCACATGATCGTGTTTGACGGCTCTTATAAACTGTTGCTATATAAAGGGAATCTTTCATCATGTCCATTCCACAGCTTGCAATATCAAATAATCCAATGATGATCTTTATGTACATGCACATACAAAGGGCATTGATGGTTAACTTTTCGCTTAATTGCTACACGTAGCTTTACATCGCTTAGACAGCATTATTAATCCCGGAGACAGCTAGTATATGAAAAACTGTTCAGTCAGTTTTAGTTTCAGATAGTTTCCTCAAACACTACTAAATTCAGGTGGTCAGCATATGAGTAAAATATTCTCAAGTGCGAACGTAACTCCAACTCTACCTTCCGCCCTTTGTGTATGTACCGGTATGTATAATCAGTTATTATGAGAATAAGGCACTGTTAGTTGCAGACCCTGATTCAAGTCAAAATCGAACCCGTCGAAAGAGTTTGGGTACAGCATGAAAAAGAAATCTTGATCCAGGAGAGCATCAAATGGTGCCCAAACTTTTGGGCTGGATCAACCCCAGAGTTGTTACTTTGTTTCTCAATATCTTGTCATGACAAGTAAACTAGAGGTTCCGGTCCTACGGTTCATGAGCTATCCTGCCGACAAGATTTGGGGGCAGACAGGCGGACGACGGACAGACGGTTTCCAAGTTTCGCGGAATTTGGTCCAGTCGTTCTTGAGATATATTCCGGGTAACATTTGGAAACATTTGGAACGGACGGCACTATATGTTCTCCCACAACATAGTTGGGGGAACATAATAATTAAAACACATTCAAAATTTCAGGATCTCAGAAGCAAAATATCTAATTTTCTTAAAATTCTAGAGATAATTTTAAAACATAAAATCGTGGAACAAAGCCCTAAAATATAAATTCTGTCTTTGCTGAACATGTATGAGATGTAGATTCAGTTGCAACCATCACCTGGCACATCCAGAAATTGTAAGTTACCATTCGGTTTCCACTGCCACCAAAACCATGACCGAGCAAGAGAAAGTCACTAATTTGCTCCGAATGTGATCGAACAATTCGTGCATATTTTATTAGCCACCTGCTCAGAATTGCACTGCCTGATTGAACAAATTTTGGTGATGCACCTAGCACTTGAAGAGCAATGTGTTTACGATCCATCTTCTCTGCTAGCCGCCTGATAAGAATATTTGTCACAAGGTTATTAACCTTATGGTCTGACGTTGTCCGACATATGTTTGCACGCATTGAATTCTGCTTTCTCTTCATCTGCATTGATGGAACGTGGATATACAATTCGCTGCAAATGGGGTGCATGTTCTTTCAGGCCATGAAAGTACAGTCCCCAAAGTTTCCGTGGTGTGAGGACTTAGGGATGAGCTCTCTCAAAAGGATTGAACGGATGAGGGTTTGGTTGTACAACCAGACTGTTTTCATTGACCCTTTGGACGGTGAAATATACAAAATCTGAACGATCTCCAACAGAGACTGGAACAGGTTAACGATATCTGGGTTGCAGCTATGTTGCTGAAGATGAAGTGGCAACATTGCTAAGACCTCTCTGTAGTCACGACCTCTCAGCAACTGCTCATCCCCAAAATTGGCACAAAGGAATGAATCCATTAATTTTGCTACTTCACCATGTTTTCTTGTTTCACCGAGACGTTTCTCAATATGGCCTTCATATAAGTGAAGTGGTTCACAGCCAGGAACCTCCAAATGATGTAATTTAAACTCTCCAGTAGCTCACCTGGGTTTTCAGGAACAGCTTCAACCCCTAATCTCTCCTCACGCAAGCGATCTCGCAAATCAGACACCATACCTTCAGTGTCGATACCACGATCAATCATTTTCTGCTGGAGTTCTTTCTTTTTCAAGGACCATACAGGACGGACAACCCCAGGAACACATGAAAACGCCCTTTAAGGGCAATCTGACACAAGTCTTGCAACGTACGCACATTCTGTTACAGTATTCAAGGTTCCTGAATCTTGCGCTGCTGGCGACACACCCTGGGCAACAGTACTCCCCTCCATGAGTCACACTAAGCTCACTCCATTGACCATAGTTGTCTCCATGAGTGAAGCGAATTATATCGTGTACTGGGGTACCATTAGTCGAAATGAGGGGTCTCTGTTTCAACAAGATCCTCTCCTTGAGGGAAAAAGGAGCAGCTAATCTTCAGCTCTTCCACTGTACTTAGCCAAGATGTGTATTTGTGGTTGCTCCACAAGGCTTTCGACATCTCCATATTTGTCAAAAGTATTCTTCATTAGTGTAGTAGACTGCTTGATCGAAATGGCGAGATACACAAAACAACGTAAATCCATGGTTCTCCAGTGTGCTACCATCTCATATCTTGAAATGCCCGGCGGTCTGATTGACCTTCAGTCGAGCGATTAATGCTTTTGTATCCAAATCAGCAGGAAACTTGTGACCAAACTTCTGGAGTGATGAAATTAAATCTTCTCGACACATGTTCTCATATGGCTGGTCTGGAAATTTAAGGAGATTATTTTTTCTTCTTCTTGAAGCATTCACTTTCGGATGTTAACCAGTTTTGTCTTCCTACCCTCTATCTGATCTGTCTTTTAACGATCGTTCCTTCGGAAGCATCAAACCTGATACGTTTCACTGCCCGTATAGGGATCACTTCACCAGAATGTAGCTCACCCGCTTCCAATTTGCTATTAATACCTACACGGAGTTTTTCCTGGGTAAGGTGCCGCGGCATTGTTACCTTGCCTCCGATAAGCCTTTTCTTCACTCGTCTTGAATATTCTATATTGGTCTTCCTCTCCAGAGAATTCTTTAATCTCTCCACAGGGAAACCATCTTCCTTTATGTGTTCTTTCAATACCTGTCCTTTATTCTTATATGCCAGGACATATTTCCGTGCCAAGGCTTCCCAGTTTACTTTGCTCTCATCTTCAAGCACACTCATCTCGTATTTTACAGCCGTAATATCATAGTTGCGGTCTCTTGGGCTATGCCTGGACTGCTTGCGAGGTGGCCTGACTGGGGTCTCCAGCATTTCATGCCTGGTTGTTCGCTGGAAATGAATTAAAGACTCTCTTCCAATCTGAACTCTATTGACATCATTGGACCTAAATTTGTCTTCAATGGACTTCTTCACTCCCTTTCTTATTTTGGTATACAACTTCTGTTTCTATCCTTTGGATGCTTTCTTTCTAATGGGAAGGTTTACACATGCCACATCAAGAAAATCCACCAAGTCAGCAGCTGCAGCCGTCCAAACATCTCGAGACAGAGTCACAGCCTCTGTTTGTGAAACACTTCCAGCAGCAGTGGAACGTGCTACAGACAATCGAAGAATGCCATGGGAGAACTGACGAGTCAAATGCGGGAACTGCTGCAGACAAATATCACATTCCCTTCTTGAATGAGTTATTTTGTCTGTTTCATCCAATGTTTTCCAAGCCTCTAACTGAATGTTTCAAGAACTCCCTCTCTCTCCCATCTTGGACGACGAAACATGCACATGAGCTGTTTCACACTCTGGTTCAATTCTGGAAGCAAACTCAAGGAGGGATACCCTTCGAAGATATGTTCATAAGCAGCGAATCTAATTTCTGCATCAGCTATACGTTTTCCCGCACTGTACTGTTAGCTCATACAAAGCAACTCTCACAAAGTTACAAGAAAGAAAGTCCGACCAGACTGCAACTTCACTGGATGCAGCGATATCAAAAGGTGAACGATACATAGCAAATACAGTTCATATGCCCTATCGATATCGGCATGTGGTGCGACACAAAGCTGGCCAAGTGCTAGGTACGAATAATAACACATCAATCTCAATATGGTAAATGTAGACTGTGCATATACAATATAAACGTACCTTAACTCACTGGCTTATACACTGACGGGAGTATGCCACAGGGAAAGACATTTTCAGTTTCCACTACTAGTTGGGCGGAAACACATATCAATGCAGTTAAGACATCCACATTTACCAGGTCTGAAAAAGCTACCCCCACCCCACATCCACCCACAAATGTTTTTGCTTAACTCGTAAGTCCTACATGTATGCAGTGTTAGCTAGGATTTCTTCAGTCCCAAGGGGGCATCCATAAGGTACGTACGCTCGAATCACCGTATATGTTGGAAAACTGACTCAAGGCGGGTTAAAAATGAGCAGCCGGGTTAAAGGTTTTTAAACACGTCGCACTGGCACAATCTTGAGTATTTGCGCAGTTAAGGGGCGACATGCGGCGAAGGGTTAAAATTTTACAACCAGGGTTCAAAATTTCATAAACCCGGCTCGATGCCCAGATAACTTATATTGTAGTGGCACGAGACGAGAAAAAATTATATGAAAAGAAACTAACGGCTGTGATAATGACCATGAGGTGGAAAATGAGAGACGAAGTGTTGATGTATTACAAGTTGTAAGATAGATGTGGCCTTCATTTGGCCTTTACAACTAGGTCGACCAGGCTGTGTAACAAACTTCACCTAATCATCTCTGAGGTAGTATTGTTCCAGACAGGAAGTGGGAATCCATTTGAGCAGACTGTGTGATGAACTTGACCTAGGCATTTGTATAAGATAGTATTGTCGAAACAGGAAGTGGGTAAATCAATTGGAAAAGGGATACCGGTATTGTTTTCACAAGCTATAAGATACATGTTACCTCTGTGTCACCTTTAGAAATAGGTCGTGAAGAATGAGTAACGCACTTTACCTAGGTATCCGTATGAGGTAGTATTGTACCAAACAGGAAGTGGCAAATCAATTCCTTCACAAGATGCAGGACGGACAGAAGGATGGACACCGAGCACACATTAATGACATTCGTGGCGGAGAATATACGGACGTACCAACGGTTGGTACATTGTGTGGCTATTGACCTTGTGTGTCTGTTGTGATAAAGAGTTGTGTGGCTATTGGAACTGTACTAACGAATTATACATTTCGCGACCACATGTCCATGCCTTGTGTGTGTGTGTTTTTTGGGACTATATTCCAAGATCAACATCAGTATCCAAAACAAGTGACGAAAGGTTTCAATGTGACAATAGGTTCCCATTTTGACAAACAATCGACACACAATGTCATGGACATGACTAGACACATAAGGGTATGGACATGACAAGGCACAGAAGGGTATGGACATGATAATACAAGACACATAAGGCTATGGACATGACAATACAAGACACATAAGGCTATGGACATGACCAGACAAGACACACAAGGCTATGGACAGGACAAGACACATACGGCTATGGACAAGACAAGACAAATAGGCTATGGACATGACAAGACACATAAGGTTATGTACATGGCAAGACAAGACACAGAAGGCTATGGACATGAAGAGACAGAACACAGAAGGCTATGGACATGAAAAGACAAGACACATAAGGCTATGGACATGACAGGACCAAAAAAAAAGCCAACTGACAAGACAGGACAAAAAAGGCTATGGAAAAGACAGACACACAAGTCTGTGGACATAGCAAGACACAGAAGGCGATGGACATTACAAGAAATACAAGGCAATGGACAAGACAAGGGACACAAGGTCATGGACAGGAGAAGACAGTATTATGTGGGCAGGACAAGACAGAAGGCTATGGACAAGACAAAAATACAACTGACCTAACAAGCCACATAAGGCTATGGATATGACGAGACACAGAAGGCTATGGACCGGACAAGCCACAGAAAGTTATCGAATGGACAAAAAATACAGCTGAGAAAGCCACACAAGACTATGGATATGGCACGACACAGAAGGCTACGGACATGACAAGGTACACAAAGCTATGAGCATGACAAGACACACAAGGCTGGATATAACAAGACACAGAAGGCTATGAACAGGAAACAAAATACAACTGACATGAGAGTCACAAGTCTCAGAAGGCTATGGACATGACAAGACACAGGAGGCTATGGACATGACAAGACACAGGAGGCTATGGATGGGACACAGAAGGCTATGAACAGGACAAAAAATACAACTGACATGACAAAGCCACACAAGTCTATGGACATGACAAGACTCAGAAGGCTATGGACATGACAAGACACAGAAGGCTATGGACATGGCAAGACACAGAAGGCTATGAACAGGACAAAAATACAACTGACATGATAAAGCCACACAAGTCTGGACATGGCAAGATTCAGAAGTCTATGGACATGACAAGACAGAAGGCTATGGACATGACAAGGCACACAAAGCTATGAACATGACAGAAGTCTATGGACAGGACAAAAAATACAACTGACATGACAGTCGCACAAGTCTAGGGACATGACAAGACTCAGAAGGCTATGGACATGACAAGACACAGAAGGCTATGAACAGGACAAAAAATACAACTGACATGACAAAGCCACACAAGTCTATGGACATGACAAGATTCAAAAGTCTATGGACATGACAAGGCACAGAAGGCTATGGGCATGACAAGGCACACAAAGCTATGAACATGACAAGGCACAGAAGGCTATGAACAGGACAAAAAATACAACTGACATGACAGTGACACAAGTCTATGAACATGACAAGACTCAGAAGGCTAAGGACATGACAAGACACAGGAGGCTATGGACATGACAAGACACAGGAGGCTATGGATGGGGCACAGAAGGCTATGAACAGGACAAAAAATACAACTGACATGACAAAACCACACAAGTCTATGGACATGACAAGACTCAGAAGGCTATGGACATGACAAGACACAGAAGGCTATGGACATGGCAAGACACAGAAGGCTATGAACAGGACAAAAATACAACTGACATGATAAAGCCACACAAGTCTGGACATGGCAAGATTCAGAAGTCTATGGACATGACAAGACAGAAGGCTATGGACATGACAAGGCACACAAAGCTATGAACATGACAGAAGTCTATGGACAGGACAAAAAATACAACTGACATGACAGTCGCACAAGTCTAGGGACATGACAAGACTCAGAAGGCTATGGACATGACAAGACACAGAAGGCTATGAACAGGACAAAAAATACAACTGACATGACAAAGCCACACAAGTCTATGGACATGACAAGATTCAAAAGTCTATGGACATGACAAGACACAGAAGGCTATGGGCATGACAAGGCACACAAAGCTATGAACATGACAAGGCACAGAAGGCTATGAACAGGACAAAAAATACAACTGACATGACAGTGACACAAGTCTATGAACATGACAAGACTCAGAAGGCTAAGGACATGACAAGACACAGGAGGCTATGGATGGGACACAGAAGGCTATGAACAGGACAAAAAATACAACTGACATGACAAAGCCACACAAGTCTATGGACATGACAAGACTCAGAAGTCTATGGACATGACACAGAAGGCTATGGACATGACAAGACACACAAGGCTATGGACATGACAAGCCACCGAAGCCTATGGACATGTGAAGACAAGGCTATGGACATAAAAAAATACAACTGACATGACAAAGCCACACAAGTCTATGAACATGACAAGACATAGGAGGCTATGGACATGACAAGCCACACAAGTCTATGGACATGACAAGGCTATGAAAGGGACACAAAAATACAACTGACATGACAAAGACACAGGAGGCTATGGACATGACAAGACACAGAAGGCTATGAAACGGACAAAAAAAATATAACTGACATGACAAAGCCACACAAGTCTATGGACAAGACACGACACAGAAGGCTATGGACATAAAAAAAATACAACGGACATGACAAAGCCACACAAGTCTATGGGCACGACAAGACAAAAGGATATGGACATGACAAGACACACAAGGCTATTGACATAAGACACACAAGGCTATGGACATGACAAAAACAACTGACATGGCACAGTCACACAAGGCTATAGACATGACAAGCCACAGAAGGCTATGGACATGACAAGACACACAAGGCTATGAACATTACAGGACACACAAGGCTATGAACATTACAGGACACACAAGGCTACGGACACGACAAAAATACAACTGACATGGCAGTCACACAACTCTTATGGACAGGACAAGACAGGAGGCTATGGACATAAGACACAGGAGGTTATGGACATGACAAGCCACACAAGTCTATGGACATGACAAGGCTATGAAAATACAACTGACATGACAAAGCCACACAAGTCTATGGACACGACATGACAGAGGATGCTATGGACATGACACGTCTGGATGCAACTGCAATATATGAGAGATATCAACATCAGTGAATATGATTTAACGTCGCTTTCAACTATATTTCAGGCATATCACGACGTTGGATGCTATTCCTTTTCACACCCGGGAACCACACGGATGAGGTCCGGGAACCACACGGGTGGGGTCCTATTCCTTTTCACACCTGGAACTCCACACAGGTGCCTCAGTCACCTCTTACGACAAGCTCTCTGAGGAGCTGAGGCTTATTCTTACCATGACCTGCGGTGTGCACAACGACACCCATGCCAATACCGGGAAGCCCCACGGGGCCACAAGAAGAGCTCGGAAGAGGACACCGGAGAGCACATCGGAAGAGGATGAAGACGTTGGAACAGAAGGAGGGCATCAGAATAGGACAACGTCATGGATATGCTCTGTTTTTACATCTGATTTAATTATAAGGATAATGCCAACATGCAACTGGATTACATCAAAGATATCAACATGGTGACCGCTCTGCCATCATTTAAGCAGCCGTTAGCCCGAGGCGTCAACATCAATGCTAAGGGAGTTAGTGGTGTTTCATGTCACTTTTAAGACCATTAACTTATACTGCAATGGCTTGTCCACTTGGGACATATTATAGTGCTGCCTCATCGACAGGATTGCCACAAGGCATTTTTAAATTAAAATTTATTACGTTTACATGACCATAATGACAATCAGAACTTTTATGAAAGTAAAATTCTTAGTGCAGTCTCGACTTCTCTTCCAGCTGACCAATCCATCCAACTTACCATTTATTTCCTTAACACAAAAGGGGTTAATATTTGTGCAATGCTCAACATCAAATTGAAATAGAATTATTGGGAGTAATATTCGGTGGATAGGCTGAGAAAAAATCAGGCATACATACACAATGATCAATCCGCCATCATACATGTGTTGGTGTATTACATTTAGGAGAGAAAATTCACGACTTCCAGAACTATCACCATCTTCTTTTAAATTCATGACTATTTCATGACAATTCAGGATTGAGACATTTATTCAGGACTATCCAGGTTTTTTCATGACAACTCTGCACTGACGTGTCCAGTATCAGACAACAGATATCAACATGGCGACTGATCAAAGGGTGTAGCAAAATCAGATGCAGGAAAATAGTATTCACGGCATGAAACCTTCACAAATTATTTCAATCCCCAATAACGTGAATGTTTCATGCACCAAAATAAAAATGTTTTACTGTACAGGCCCTAATGTAGATGTAAAGGGCAGGGGTTGGACCTTCTCCGAAAGGGCATACTATTGTTGTACATGGGCGGGGTTAGTGTAGCCCTTGAAAGCTTTGGGGCCCCCGGAGATAATCAAATATCTTGGTATATTTCTTTTATAAAAGAGGCACAAAAAGGCTAGGGCAGGGTCTGGTCTCCTGACCCTGACAAGTGCTAGATCAGGGACTGCAGTATTTAACCGACCGAGTAAATACTTGTATTTTGTACCGTCAGAAAATAAAGTAATATATATATGAAGCAGCATTCATTGTTTTCATTTTAATATAAAGGAATGGTAATACAGTATGGATATACACCAAAAGTTGTCCACATTTGATGACAGGTTAACAGATATAGACGTACTTGATGACAATACCCATCATTAGAAAGCTGACCGAAGGGTAAAAACTGGAAATCTTCCCGGTGTACGAGTTAGTAATGGAATCAATTTTTTCGCGAAGTTGCAGCAGTTAACTCGCCATCATCACTTTCTGTTCAGTTTGCACTCTTTAAACAAAAGTATGTCAATCTTTTTGCTGTAGCCAACTCGAAGATGCTGGACCCCTTCCTTTGGCCCTTCATCATCATGTATACACTGTAGAATTATCTACCAAAAAGCCTATGAAGATGTCTGATGTTCATATAAATGTGCAACACAATCAATTTTCCTCTAAACAAAATACACCAAAAACTTTTCTGGGAATCCAATTTCCTTAGTACAAATATAAAATAAATCGACTCGAGCTTGATTACAATCATGACAAAAATATTAACTATACGAACGAACATATGAACTTGAATTTCGCAATTTGAATTTAAGAAACGACAGCACATTATATTTTTCTGAAAGAAGCAAACCTGAAGACCCTTAAGGGGGAGGACTAGGCATGTGTACATGCTGGCAGGATACTGGGGTCGAAAACAGAACATTTTGAATATATTATTTGTTTCAAATCCTAACCTCGTGACAGGTTTTTACTTTAACTGTAGTGTACACGAGATATAATACTGATATTAAATATTCACATATCGTCAATTTTGTCCATTTCGGTACACATCTCAAATTTGCCGAAAAATATTTTCAAAACTCCAATAAAGCACTATTCAAGAACTACCAAGGGAGTGTTCAAGTATTAGGTATGCAAATTTGTCAGATGTTTTTTAGATGCTCTGTTTCATGACGATAGTATTCGAAACAAATTTTGTTTTCTTGACCAGCCCAGTATCAAGCCAGCATGTACCCATTTCTTTTCCTCCCCCTTAAATCATACCAACAATTTGTCATGTTTAGTCCCACTTAATAAGGACACATGAAGCAAAAACACATGTATCAAAAGATACGACTGTTATCTGACTGTAATGAATTGATTATTAAGCAACATTTATTATTGATCATTTTAATATAAAGCAATGGTAATACACTATGGATAAACACAAAAAAGTTCTCCGTGTTTGAAAAGATATACGCAGGCACATGTACTTGACAAAAATACCCACCAACCAAACTTGGCCGAAAGGTAAAGAACTGGAGTACGATTGTTTAACAGAATTCTTTGGTGAAACTGCGACCAATCAGCCGAACGGTGAAAACTGGAAACCTTCCCGGTGTACAAATTCTATCGTGAAACTGCGACAGTTAACTGCTGTCATCACTTTCTGTTCATGTTGAACACTTTTGTGACAATAGTATGTCAATGTCTTCGCTGTAGCTGTCCAGAAGATGCTTGGCTCTTTCGCTTGGCCCTCAAGCACTCGTCTTTCCCAGGAGTAGATTTATTTCGCAAATGCTTTGCAAAATATTTCTTGACCTCTATTTCCTCCAACGTCCACCTCATTATTGTGGTGGTCTTCCTCTTCTTCTTTGGAATTTCTTCGTCACTGTCTGACATGGCCTGTGGGTCATCAAATTCTTCATCAGACTCGGGGAAGCCTTCAGAAGTTGTACTGGTTACTGCCTTTTTGTCCTTTTCTTTCCTTCTTTTGCCACTGGCTGCAGCTTCCTCTTCATTTCTGTCCTCTGTTGTGGGCGTACCGGAGTTCATAATATCTAAAAGACAGGATATTATACAACACAATAAATAAAAGCTTTTCCAGGGATGAAAGTCACTTTTTGTCCTAAGGGTAGTGGTGTAATCAGTACCAACGCATTGTGATTGTGGAATAGCCCCAATGCCGGGTAATGAATTTAAGACAAAGTGTATCATTAGTTTCTCGGCAACCACCTGCATGTTCCTAAATCCTGTAGAGCCAAAATTTAACACCCCTCTGCCCTTAAAAAAAATAATAAATTTGGAAAGGCTAGTATCAAACTAGGCATGTAATGTGCTTTTTATGTGTTAAGATTTCACATTAGCAAATGAAAGAAGAATGATTGTACTGAATTGTTATTTGATAAAATATCTGCAAAAGTGTTTATAAATCACCCATAAGTGGGGAAAATGGCAGCCATTTTGTGCCCCTTTTCTCATATTCTTGGGAACATTTTGGCAACATTTTCCAAATTTAAATAGTGAGGTACAAAAGGGATCAATTTTACAGAATGCAAAATGACTTTCTCTGAAGGTTTTCTACATTCTACTTTTACTATATTTCACAAACTTTCACTCTCTCAATGTTTAAACAAGATCAGAAAAGTGTCTAGACTTGACAGCAGTTTTGATGACATCACTGACATGCCTAATTAAATGTAAAGTAACTATTAACTTGGACAACAGAGGTTGTAATACCAAACTGTTTCGAGAGACTAAAATACCGACATCTTCAAAAGCGGTTAGACTACTATGCCTAGATATCAGAGATGAGCAGTTGGTATCATGGCGAAACACTTGTTACCATTCGGAGACAAACTATCTGGACTGTGGATATTCAGACACATTCGATTAGAAATACAGGTTACCTGGACAGTTTGACCTCAAAATCAATGTTATTTACCTGAAAGGTGTTCTTAATAACAATACATTTTTATCGGCAATGCAGGTCAGTGAATGTTGATTCCAGCAGACAGTTTACTCGCCTCAAATTTGAAGACCTGAAAACCTGCAAGATTATTCCTGCAAAGGATCAAATTTGTGCCCATCTGATCAAGCATATTCACTCACCAGTCCATCGTATTTCGCTCAGAGCTTTGCCCTTGAATCTTTGTTAGGTTCATGTCCTGCATGAGTAAAATTTTACTCTCAACAAATCCAGACATCTTCCGGTATTGTCTCAAGTGGACACGCTTCGAATGTCCAAGATGCTTGCAGAGCCACTCTAGTTCATTGTTGTTGAGGTTGATAACCTGAAAATACAAGTGTAAGATTACTTTAAAAAATTTACTCAAAACACTGAGCTTGAACAAAAGCAAAACAATAAATTTTCAATAAGAAAATTAGTTACACATCGCTGCAAAAAAGCTATGCCAGGAACTGCTACATAGATGTAATGTAAACGAAAATAAATATGAACAATTTTTTTTTTAAATCCCACAAATACATAAATGCTTATATAATCCCAAATATTATACATGATTTCTTATGTAATCCCCAAAAGACATGTATACATGTATGCTTAAATAATGTATGAAATCATGGAATTGTTGAATCTATGAAATGATCTCTGCCACCATGCTTGTGTATGTGGGCCATTTTCATGAAAATGTACAAGTAACGGTAAAGACAAATCTAAAATTGAATTTGCGCAGTTGGCTTCCAAAATGGAATTAATTCAATACCTTTTAGGCCACAAAGGCTGTTTTCCTTTCAGCAAAGCTGAAAATTTTGCATATGCAATACTTTAATGCTCTAATATAACTTTGTCACAAACCCACCTGAGAGAGTGTGGCTGTATCCTTCCGAAGGTTCACACTGGTCATCCGTTCTGGAGCATGAAGGTTGAGAGACGTGCATATATTTGACATAGACTCCTAGCACCGTTTGGCTTCACATCCTGCAAAGCATACATGATGTCTGTTACCATTCAGCTATATATTACTCATTCAACAGTTAACACATATATGCCATTGGAAAAGGCTAGGGATGTTTTCCTTTGGCTATTCCGGATAACTTCGGGAATGATCGGAAGAGCGAATCCAATGGAACGCTGACTCAGTAGAATCTGAGGAGTCAATATGGCGGCAGATGATCAGCAGGTGCGCGATTTAAAAGATTTTTTATTGTTAGAGGAAGTTTTGGGAATGGAGGATGAAGTAAGATTGGTTAGTGAGGAAGGGGGAGTGCTTAGTGTGTTTGTGGATATGATTACAGTAGCTGGTATTTGCGTGGATGAGGACAGGAAGGAAGGAGTTCGGATACAAGGATACGCAGAGAATGTTGTGCCCCTGTACGACGATGTTGATTTCCGAAGACACTTTAGAATGCACAGGGGCACAGTTGATCACTTCGTCAATACCATTGGTAAGTCATATGATATACAGTGTCATACTGTGTTCAAGACATTTTCACGAGTCAAAATAAGCTTCATGTTGAGAAAGACGCGGGAACCGTGAAGGTGGGGGGGGGGGGCTACATATACATTTCAGGCGTAATCGTCATGTAAGGAAAACATTTCAGGGTGATGTTGTTGACATTTTCGAGGGTCGGCAAGATCAGTAACCTTTTCAGTTGTTGAAATATTTCGAAATTAAGCAATAATCATGATAGTGATCTGAAACTCACGCATATAAAATCAGGCTGCTGTCCAATACTTGTTGTTGTTGCACGAACAGCCCAAACCGATTCGACCCTAACCGTTTCGTGAATCCAGGGCATTTCCCCCAGTGGACATTTCCCCCAGCGGGCATTTCCCCCATGGACATTTCCCCCAGTGGGCATTTACCCCCAGTGGACATTTTCTCCACCCTATATTTTTTTTAATTATTTTGAACATAGTTTTTAAATAATTTGGCATAAAAAAAATTTCAAACTATCCAGTTTGGACAAAGTTTTTTCCACATTAACTATATGACAAGATGATAAGATCAATAATATTTGGCAGAATTTGATACCTTGAAAATTAATTGGGCAAACAAAATTTCCCCTCCCCTGGCATTTCTAAGTTCATACTTTCTGCATGACCCCTTAGGCCATCCACAATAATATTTTTTGTTTCCTGTAACCCTACCTACCCGTATATTTTGCTATCAATAAAAAAAGTTTGGGAAGGCCATTTTTTTCTCTCTGTTTTTCAGCGGTACTCCATGAAATCCTATACAAAAAGGTCAAAAATTGACAACAAAAAAACAGAAAAAAACCCACTGCCAACCTACCTGTACCTACCCAATTTTTCTAAAGTTGTTTACTGGAAACACAAATATTATTGTGGATGGCCTTGCCATGCTTACTCTAGTAGTACAAGAAATCAGTCATCACCGAAATGCTTCGTCTGGTGCCATTCCAACCTAAGTCAGATTGCATCATTTGAGGGGTTCAAACACCATTTCTGTTGGACCCTATAACTTTTGCCAGTGACCCTGCAACTTCATTTCTTAAGAAAAACACTGCAATATCTTTTTAATTTGACATTTTGCCTTAAACAAACTGTTTCTGTGGATTCATACTATGTGTTTTGTATTAAACCATTTTAATGCGAATATTTGCATTTGAAAACTTCCTTTCACCAAAATTTGGGGGAAATCCTTGTCTGGTCAATGTCTGGTCACCCGACACGATCCATTTAAAGAGGCATCACAACATCAGAATGAAATGAAAAATGAATAAAAATGAATGAAAATGTTCCAGTAACAGTCAATGCTTGCAAAATATGGAAGTTAAATTATGCATAGAAACTAGTTTGATTTGTGAATCCTATCATTGGAAGACCATATCATTTTAAAGCAACGGAACATTTGTGTACATAAGGCAGAACCCTCCAAAGCGTCAAGGCTCTAGTTAATACCTCAAATATCACTTCCAGTGATGATTTAATAGAGGAAAATTTTACCATAGCTGATCAGACCAGAAGAAAGTGGAGATCCTTTGTATACACTCTGGATTACAATATTGATAGGGATCTGAAGCTCTGATGTGCCAGCTCCTCCATGATCTTGTGAAGATTCCCACTCGATAAGAAAAATACATCCCAATCTCACCGTCATATTCCCACTCAAGAGAAGCAAAATACATCCCAACTTCACCGTCATCCTATGATCAAGTAATATGACATCCTCATAATCTTGGGTTCAGTCAGTAAGTTGGCATGAAAATGTACATAATTTGTTTTGTGGTGTACATGCAACTATTGAAATATGTTTTATTTTAAAACCTAGAGATAAACTCACACACTCTTCCCTGTAACTATTTCTACACATCTAACATCTCTGATGTTATTATTTTGAAATGAATTCTTTTGTAAACTGTAATCATTTATTTTGTGAAGATATTAATACATTTGTCAAATATAATATTAATTTGCCCCAAAAACCAAATGTTTCATTCGAGACCAATGCAAGCAAAAAATGCTCTGGATTATATATATATTGTTCATACAAAATTATCAATTGAGCATAGATGGAGTGCGACTGGAAGACAACCCCATATGAGCCGTCATCAAGGGAGGTCATTCATCCTGCCAGCTCAACCTCCGAACAGTGCATTTCAGTTGAACGACTATTGTCTGGCTAAAAGTGCTGCCCGCAATTGAAATATCATTAACACGCTCTCAGCGTAAAGATTACTCCGCCAATACAAACCTCCTTCTATCATCGTCTCCGCCCTTTTTTATGGAGTTGTGTCCCCTTTTCGGGTGTAATAATCTTGGATATGGTTGAATGTAACCAGTTATATCTGAAGAACTGTGCTCAATACAGCGACATGTACCAAATTTTGGGAAGTTATTTATCTACTTGTATTGTACAAACCGTACTTTACAGATTTATGACCCTTTTTGTGTATTAATGTAGATATATTTTTGTGATATATATTCTTGAATATTATATCTGCAGAATTAAATGATATTCTCTAAAAAGGACAATTCTGGATGATTAGTAAATATAGTCAGAATATGTTGCACATTCTCAGAATATTTCTTAATTGCTTGGACATGTTGGAAGTCAAGGGGTTTTGTGAGTCCACCCTCATGTTTATTATTATTCATCGCTTTCACTGCTTCACGACATTCCGTTTTCACTCCAAGCGAAATTTTTTTAATGTGCCATTGTGGAAGGTGTGTTTGGTGCGCGTGTGTTTCACTCTAGGCAAGAGAAGAATTCAAGTATGAAGTATATTTTGCTAAAATAGGCCATCCCACAATGCAATAATTTCTTTGCAACCAGTGATATGGAACAATCTCGATCGTAAATTAAGTTTTAAATTCATCTAGAGTTGATCGATCATCATATCTGTTTTGTTCAACTGAAAGGATAGGAAGCAAACTGCATTGATGCCAGGAGTAGAGTTTTTGTATCCAACAACATTTGTATAAATTTAATTCTGTTCCATTTTTCATAGCCATTGGTGTGTCAAGGTTACAATAATGTTTGCCTGTTTTGCAAAATTCAGTTGTGCGCAAACTCAAACTTTGTCAAATAGGAGTTTATTCATTGTTGAACCATTTTACATTACAAGAAATTTTGCTGAAATATCGACAACACAAGAACACGGTGGACGTCCACCAATAGAGGTTTCCAAGCAGGTCCTGATAACCTTGTGGTTCCTGGGCAACCAGGAATGTATACGATCTGTGGCTGACCGGTTCAATGTTACCATCTCCAGCGTGTATAGGGTCGTGGATCGTGTTTGCAAATGTCTGGTGACATTAGCACCTCGATTCTTATATTGGTCCAGCGGTAGGTCAATTAACAGTGTACTTTGTTTTACAGGTTATTCCGAATTATTTTCAAATTGATTCTTGTTATATATTGTGCAGTAGTATGACAATGCTCTACACTCATTCGAATTTAATTGTCTGTGTGCTATACATATATACACCAGCATCAAAATTTGTTTGAATGTGATGGCATGATATTCAACACTATTGCATAAATGAAATCATAAAAATCATTAAAAAAAATGAATGAAATCCAATGAATCATTAAAGTGTTATCTAGTGATTTACAGATTCAATGTGGTCAAGCATAGGTGATCCTGTTCGTTGTGTTGTTTGACGTTGAAGACTGGGTAATATGAGGGATGATAATTCTTCTGTAATTTGCTCGGGGAGGCTCATTAAAGAAATCATTCATTTCTCATCACTGATGATAAATAGATGGTTTATTTAAGCAGATAATCACAATGTCTATCAAAATTTAGCAAATTGAATGGATGTTGGTATGCAAAATTCTCAGCTAGAAGGCTTTTAAAGGAAATCCCCATCTCTTAACCTAGGGAAGGGAGATAACCGAATAGAAATTAAAAACCACCAGCGGACATCCTTAATGCTTGATGAAGACAAATTCTATAGGGTGGGCAAAAGTGTGCAGGAGGGCTCCGTGTCCTTAATGGTCAAAATTATTAAGTATTGCCCATGCCATAAACTCCAGTCCATGGCGCTGTCATGTGGCCCAAGTTCTGTACAGTTCAGTATGGGTAAATATCAGATTCATGGTAGAGAAGAAATCATTGATTTTGAGATGTCTCACTGACTGTCCTTCCATCTGGCTGTCATTTAACTTCAGCTCTCCACCATGTCGTTATATCCAGTTCCATTACATAGATTGCAAACAAACTTCTGCTTCACCTTTATCTGAGACTTGAAAGAAAGCTCAAATTTATGCATATATCTGTACATGTGGATCTGCATTGTCTCCTGATACTTACATGGAGTATGAACCGTTTCCACTTATTTTCGGCTTGAACATGCTGAAGACGCCCACCCTGTCATCAAAATTACAGCACTTACCATAACATAAAATGCCTGGACATATTTTTTTAAAAGACTGTTAAAGCTCATGCATCACTAGTATATGACAATACAGTATACCTAAATCCTGATGACGTTTTATCCCTCTTTTAAATCATGTGGTCATTTGCGTATCCATTCCTCAACTCGCATGATAAATTATACAGTAATCTATCATCATTATGTAATGTGACACTAATTTAATTGTCAGTGCACCGTGTATGTTGTGCAAGGTGTGAAGTCCTGTATATAACCACACACGCCAAATGAAAGGTGCTCTTGATATCTGTGCCATTGCTTGGCAATTAGATTAGTGTTGTGTTGCATGAAGGAGATGCCAGATGATCCCGACATGCCATATAATTGTCTTCAATGTGCAATGCATCATGGGATAGAAGTTATATAAAATGTCATCAGGTTTCAAGTTGTTACATGTATTATTGGAACACCAGATACATAACACCCAGATGCCCCATCTTGACATTTAGTGTTACAGACCGAGAGATACAATTATCATCGAGTATTTAATTATTTCCATATATATAATTTGCACGGTTGATGCTGGGTCGACATCGGGCCTTACAGACTAGTCTTTTGTGTTAATTGCCGTCATTTACATCTGACGACGATACAGCTCACCAATCTCCAATGTACGAGTTGTCACAGTGAAACAGCTCACCAATTACCAGTATACGAGTTATCAGAGCATTTCCATCATAGCTCTCTAGATTTGTATCTAATACCGCTTATGCCGGTGCTAGGGGCCGTGTGGTCATATCATCCAAGTTGCCACATGAACAGGTACAATAAAAGCGTACCTGAGATACAACACATATCACGAATCGTTAGATTCTTGGTATGTGATTTAGAATAGGTTCACCAGAAGACTATTCTGTGAAGTCATATGACGCAGTCAGTATGTCGGCACCTCTTCCCACTTCCCTTATATGTGTTGTAATTTTTCCAGATTTTATGTGAACATTGGTTCTCAAGTGTTTTCTTTTCTTATAACCAAGAGTACAAATGTTTGTTTTCATTCACCTCATTATTTTCACCTCAAATTTTAATAAATTCAATCATCCAATATTTTGAGGGTGGGAAAATGACCTTCCCATTGTGTGACTGGATTATTAGACACTTCACTACAAACCAGTGTGCCTGGATGGCAAGCGATGTGGCTTCCAATATATGTCTCAGGTGAAGTCTGCGTAAGGCAGGACCTACTCCAGGCTTTGCCTATGGATTTCTCGGTAGTTGACTTTCTATGCTCCAATGTGGATCATTATCACTACCTACTGATAGTGGAAATATTTGAGCTTTTAGGTCTGTTTTTAATCAAAATAAGTTAAAGATAATGGTCCTTCTTTCAAATATTATTCGTGTAACTTCATGCACATTTGTCAAATTTATACTGGTTTAATATCACTGATTGAAATCATGGTTCCATGGAGAAAGCAAAGTGGACTACCCATAAATGTGCTGAGTGCATCAGAGTGCATGATTGTGCACTCCGCCGGAGACTGAATAGATATGCCCTACTGGTACTCAGTAATCTGTCTTTAATTAATGGTTTCAATATGGACCATTCTCTGTAGGCATCCCTGCTATCCTGTTAAAAAATGAAGAGCAAATGTGTTACTTCATCTCATATTTTTCCTGAAAGTAAGGAATTCATGAATACTCAAATGTTCTCATTCCCGCTTGCTGTGCTGTAATCATTGTAATTGGTTTAATCCCTGTCAGAGTGAAATTGGATGTAATATAGGCTTCCTATTACCATGATTGCCTTGTTGCTGATTTAGAACAGAACTATCACTCAGAGTGTTTCAGGAACTTTCTTAACTTTCCCATCACAAGGCCATCTAAGTGGCAAAGAAGAAGTGACTGAACACAGGAGAGATAATAATGCTCTCATATCTAAAGCGGCGAAAATCAGACAGGAAATGTGTCACTTCTTTATAGATCTACATGTGTGGATCTTT
This sequence comes from Hanleya hanleyi, assembly GCA_036873755.1. NCBI lineage: Eukaryota > Metazoa > Mollusca > Polyplacophora > Lepidopleurida > Hanleyidae > Hanleya > Hanleya hanleyi. The sequence goes on along the minus strand of JAVTVY010054750.1, from coordinate 1,478 downwards.
CTAGCCCAGCCACAAACAGCAATGATTTAAAGCTTTAAGTATGCTTTGAATATGCGTCTCTCCACATAGGTACTCTATCTATAGAAACATCCCATGAAGCATTGTTGATATCAAATGACTGGTGCAGTTGTGTCTGAAATTGAAGAAATCAATTAACTGTGAAAAGGTTGGATTCTCATACATGTTTATTCATACATGTGCAATACATGTATTTTTCTGTATATGTCAGCTGATGTAACAATAACATGAGCTGTTGGCTGTGAACATGTACATGTAGATACATGCACTTGATTTAACATTTTGAATAGTTCCAGATGAATCATAAACAGTGACTATCCAACAGTTTGGTATATTGGTAACTATATTACATTACTACTTGTGACTCGTGGGTATGGACAGATAAAAGAGGACCACCTCTCTAAAATGAAGGTAAAAAAGGTCATTTTTGCTTAAAGGTGAAATGCAAAGGTTTTAAGATTCCCCTTTTTACATTTTATATAGGTTGAATAATGATACAAATATCCGTCTATCTACTTCACTTAGTTAAATTTAAATTATTTTGTCTGCTAGAATCTTTTTAAAAGTTGGTACTCCTAGCACAGCTGAATTCAGATTTGCAAAACGTCATCGCTTATCTTTCCTTGATTGTGACGTCACGTCAGACCAGCCGCCCGGAGACTGAACGTTACAAGTATTGATGCTCGGCCAGGTGGTCTGATGTGACGTAACAAAACAGCGTCAAACAAGGGCAGATAAGCGGTGTGGATTTCATTTCTCAAATTGGCCGGGCTTGAGATGCCAACTTTGAAGCACTTTTCAAAAGCTACCAAGAGACAAAATACTTCAAATAAAACCAAACGAAATAAATAGGCTGATATTTCCATCATTAACTAGCCCACGAAGAATATATAAATGAAAATTTGAAAACCTTTGCATTTCACCTTTAATAACTTTTCATTCATTCACCTTAACACTCCAAGATATTCAGGTGACTTACACATTGTTACATTTTATAGCAGTAATTTTCCAATGGAAGTGTTAAGTCAAATTTTCAATACTAGTAGAGAACAACATCTATCATCTATTATTATGTAAATTAGATGGACAACAATTTGTTACTATCATCATATATATTTGTTCATGGTTCCCTATGGCACATGTCCTTTAGTTTAATATCATGTCGACTTTATTGGGCAAAAACAACCTTTTTTACCTCAATTTTATAGAAGTGGGTTTCTCTAACATGATGACGATGCAGTGATAACTGTTCCAGTACAACATAGAAGAAAATGTCTATGGTGTTGTTTATTTAACACATTTTTTGTGGAAATCGCATCCTTGGTTGTCACGTGGGACTGAATTTGGCTTGTTTGATAGATGGTTAGAATCTTATGATAACTTTGCAGACTTGGAAGACTAACAAAATTTAAAATTACGGTACTACATGTACTACATTAAATATGTAGCTGTTGAAAATA
>JAVTVY010054749.1:0-28998 GCA_036873755.1 Hanleya hanleyi | reverse complement strand
GACTGACCTTGACCTATTTTATCAAGGTCAAATTATAGTATTTGCTATATTTTTTGAAGGATTGAAGCTAGGATCTCCAAATTCGTATTACTTATGCAACTGGTGATTGACTAGAAGCAAAACCCAGTTGACTGACTTTGACCTATTTTTTATAGGTCATATACTGTTTATTATAATATAAAATGAAGAAATGAAGCTAGGCTTTCCAAATTAATACTATGTATATATCTGGCGATGGTCCAGAGGCGTACCGAAGATGACTGACCTTGACCTATTTTACCAAGGTCAAATTACAGTATTTGCTATATTTTTTGAAGGATTGAAGCTAGGGTCTCCAAATTCATATTGCTTATGCAACTGGTGATTGACTAGAAGCCTATCCCAGTTGACTGACCTTGACCTATTTTTTTCAAGGTCATATTCTGTTTATTATGGTGTAACATGAAGAAATATATCTAGGCTTTCCAAATTGATACTATGTATACATCTGGCAAAGGTCCAGAGGTGTACTGAAGATGACTGACCTTGACCTATTTTAGTATTTGCTATATTTTTTGAAGGATTAAAGCTAGGGTCTCCAAATTCATATTATGTATGCAACTCGTGATTGACTAGAAGCCTATCCCAGTTGACTGACCTTGACATATTTTTTAACGGTCATATACTGTTTATTATGATATAACATGAAGAAATAAAGCTAGGCTTTCCACATTAATACTATGTATACATCTGGCGATGGTCCAGAGGTGTACTGAAGATGACTGACCTTGACCTATTTTATCAAGGTCAAATTTTAGTATTTCTAAAATTTTTGAAGGATTGAAGCTAGGGTCTCTAAATTCATATTAGTTATGCAACTGGTGATTGACTAGAAGCCTATCCCAGTTAACTGACCTCGACCTATTTTTCAAGGTCATATGCTGTTTATTATGGTCTAACATGAAATATATCTAGGCTTTCCAATTTAATACTATGTGTACATCTGGCAAAGGTCGATAGGTGTACTGAAGATGACTGACCTTGACCTACTTTATCAAGGTCAAATTTTAGTATTTGCTATATTTTTTGAAGGATTAAAGCTAGGTCTCCAAATTCATATTATGTGTGCAACTCGTGATTGACTAGAAGCCTATCCCAGTTGACTGACCTTGACCTATTTATATATACCGTTTATTATGATATAACATTGAGAAATAAAGCTAGGCTTTCCAAAATTAATACTATGTGTACATCTGGGGATGCTTCAAAGGTGTGCTGAAGATGACTGACCTTGACCTATTTTATCCTTGACCTATTTTATCCAGGTCAGATTCTATTTAGTACAATATTCCATGAAAGATTTACCTTGTCCAAATTTATACCACTTATGGCTGGACCTGAAGTCTATTGAAGAATATCACTGACCTTGACCTATTTTTAAAAGATCAAATTCTATATGTTAAGTCTAAGGTCTCCAAATTCCTGTTCCTTATGCAATTAAATTAGAATTGACTTGAAATTGTTTGAAGATGACTGACCTTGATCGATATTTCCAAGATAAAATTACTTTATTTGATTATAAACTTTTTAGAAGTGCATATTTAGAGCTAAGAATTCGGTCGATCATGCTCTACCAGAACCTCAGGCCTTGGCAAAAGCGAACTACAGTCAACCCTACTAGATCACATTTTTGTTAATCTAGTTCTAAAAATACACTGATGATATTATACAATGCATGAGTGAGTGAATATGACGTAACGTTGCTTTCAACTATATTTCAGTCCTATCACGACGTTGGATCCTATTCCTTTTCATACCCGGGAACCCCACGGGTGCCTCAGTTAGTCGCCTCTTACGACAAGCTCTCTGAGGAGCTGAGGCATATTCTTACCATGACCTGTGGTGTGCACGACGACATCCCAGGTCAATCCCCGGAAGCCCCGCGGGGCTACAATGCATGATTGCTTGGTGTAAACAATAACTGATAGCCGAGGGGTATTGAAGCCCAATGGGCTATTTTTTTAATTCTGCTAGTGAATTGAATCTTTTGGCGACCATTCTAACTTATGCAAAATCATTAATGATCTATATCTGATACCATTTTAGTGCTTCACATGAAACTATAAATCATCGATACATCAAGAAACTTACAATTAATGACAATTAATTTCTCTGATTAGATGGAAAACTTTATTGCCGTCTTTAATTTTTGCAAAATCTATACTGTTCAAGTGTTTGATGCAAGACTTTGTATACATCATCAGTACATCAAGAGACTAAAAATAAATGACAGAACCATTTTCTCTGATTGGATGGAAACCTTGGCAGCCGTTTTCAATTTATGTAAAATCATTGATGATCTATATATCCTTTGATACTGTTCAAGTGTTCAGTATGCTTGGTATACGTCATAGATACATCAAGAGACAAGTAATGACTGCCGCTTTCTCTGATTGGACGGAAAACTTTGCGGCCATTTCTGATTGCAAGTTTTTTGATAATTTGTATATTTGTCACTTGACTACTTGATGTTCCTGATATTTTCAAAGTAGTATGGTTCAAATTGAATAGATTGTGAATGGCTGGCACCCAGAGCCGAGGGGTTTTAGATGCGCAGCTTCATATCCCTATCAAAACCCTATATTACTTGGCTTTCACTGAAAATCGGAAGACTTATATTATTGTTCAGATTATTATTAGGGTTCAAAGCAAGAATGGCTTGAAGCCTTTTCTTTTTGTTCAGAATATTTTTGTTCTTCCGCTATATTTTTCGTACGTGATATGTCAAATTATTTATTATAGTTCTCCAATTTATCCAACATCCCACACTGAATTTATCACATTTTAATCTTTTACAAGCCACTGCTAAAGCATCTTCTGCATTCAACCAAATCTTTCAGGCTTTTACATATGCATTTTCCATTCATCGTGTTCCAATATACGCAACTAAAACTGTCTGGCTGAGGGGTTGTTGCACCTTTTAGGTGCTGCCTCATGTTTTTTTGCACTGATTTCTTGCACCAACTGACCAAACTATGTGTTTAAGAATTTCATCAGCAGCAGAAATGTTTCGCAGAAGTTAAAGAAATTTCTGGAAGTACGATTCTGAAATGAAGTTTTATTATTTGACACATCAGGTTACAGACTAATTATTGGTAGCAAGTTTTCAAAGAAAATACACTGAGAAAGTAGGTTTTTAAGATACAACAAATCTTCTAATATTCGATACCCCTCCACAGTTTTGTAGGTAAAATTCAGTCAGTCTTTCTAATAGATTTCATCACACTCCGAAATCAGTACCGGTAACCCATAATGGATTATTTGCATGATCTTACCATTGTGTCTGTCAACTTTCCATTGTAAAAATTTGAATAACCCCCAATTTGAGAAATTTCAGTCCTGTGACTGAAATAACAGATGATTTACCATAAACAAGCATGACAAGCTTGGAGAGAATTGTTGAAATATTCATGATGGTGATCAATGTGGATTTGTAGAGTGAATAACTGCAAATTGCTGGGAATACAGACAATTTCATGTTGTCTCTCAAACCATTGTACATTCAGCTGTGATGTTTGTTCTCCACTCCAAATGTCATCTGTTGTTTAGAAGAACTCCAAAGTCTCTATAATAATACCGGAACATTTACTGAAAAAAAAGCCTCTCCATGGCAGACACAAACCTCAGCTGATATATTAGCCAACAATCCAAACAGCAAAATGTGCTGAAATTCTGCAGCAAAAAAATTCCAGTGGCAATTCAACAATCCTTTCTGGTGATAGTATATTTTAGTACCATGGACTGCCCCTGAATATTATTATGCGAGCAGTACCAACCACAAGTCAAAATTCTCTGCCAGTACCAAGTTAAAAACTGTGACATAAAATTGAATAAACTTTGATATGGAGGTACACCTATCCCCCATTATAACACTGGTCGTTATTGAGCGAGTTTCAGTGTAACAGCATTTCTATTCTGTCATGCTGCTATATGGTCAGAGGATCTCTCAAAAGTGCAAGTACTTTGTCTCTCGACTAATACTTTGATATGGTGTCGAACAGATATATGCTGGCTTGCATTGCTATATACTGGTGTCAACATATAGTCCTGTTATATTTCTCTTTTTTTTTTCATAACACTTCTGATGTCCCAGCATCGTCCTCGGATATTAAATGTTCTGGTATAGTGACATACTGCCTTCGAAAACTGGGACTGAGCTCGATGTAACCTTCCGTGTGTAGCTCCATTGTCTGAAGAGTTTTCTGCAATGCCTGAAATCTGGGATCATGAACTATACTCGGCCACCGCCTGACATCTCGCTGTCTGACAGGGGCAGAGAAGACCGGCTTCTCCGGGCTGCTGCCATTCACATGTAATTTCGATTCATCTCTATTGAAGCTTATGGCACTTTTGACTGTCAGAGCATTGCTCTTGTTTATAACACCGGAACCACCATTGGAAATACCTCTACCATTTTCAATTATTCTTCCAGTTTCTTCGGCTCCGTTCTGATTCGTATCTCTCACGCTAAAGTATGTCGTCAATCCTTGATTTTCGCGTCCCTCGAAAGGAATGTCACGATTTCCCATTATATCTGGAAGGAAATTTGCATTTTTTACCGATTCTATCTCATCGTTCATGGTTTCGGGCAAGTTCAGTAGATTTGCATCTTGAGCTAATTCATCCATCTTTTTCCCAGAGCCACTGGAATACGTGCTGTCACTGTGCTTTCGCTTTCCAACCAAACTTTTCTCCGCTGAATCATCCGAAATTTTGGGCAGAAACGATACATTTGTAATTCCCATCGCGCGTAACACTCGCTGTTTTCGAGCCTGTCGAACTATAAATGACTTCTTATGAAGGTCAAGTATTCGACCACTTCTGCTTTGTTCCACCTTCAGGTTGGATAATTTAACGTCGAGCATTTGCTGCTGCATAACGTTATCGTATAGAAGGACGCGGGATATGTTGGATTTGGGTAGGAGGCTCTGTTTCTTCTTTCCATAGTTGGGCATGATGGTTGGAGGTCTGTTCAGATATTTCGTCTGGCCTGGCTTGGAGAGTACCTCGCCAGCTCTGTCGTCGTCAAGCAACTCTTCTGGTAGTTGCACTTTGTGAGGACACATCTTTCTGTCTGTGGTTAAAGGTAGCTGAAACAATGAAAACAAAACCATTATTTATTAATCAAAACTTGGCTTCTGACTAGGGTATGATATGAATCATTGATCATGCCACATGTAAGACAATTGCCGACAATTGAGTGCACTTGGTGGTAGAATTGAAAACCAAATCAATACAAGACAGAGCTGGCTTACACGGGTACATTTAGTTCATGGTTGAATCTGACATACTGATTACACGTATCTCTAAACGTCAACATGCATAATACATATTATTGCATAAAACCGTTCACATAGCATGGATGATGCAAATAAATTATAGCTCAAGTATATACTAACTGCAGCTATGGACTAAGGGGAACTCATAACACAGAAATTGAGAATGGACAAAGTTGGTTATCAATTGGTCTGTCTCGCATTAATGCCATAACAATAGCGAAGTCTCCGAACTGTCCGTGTACGAGTAATTTGCCCTTGCCCGCTAGTAGGCGCTCGAGTCAGGGGGGACAAAATGTGGATTGGATAAGATGAAAAGAGATAGGTAGCCATCAAAACAGTGCAAAATATTGAGCAAACGACATTTCCAATAACTTCAAAATTGGGTTCGGTGGCATGACAGACCACACTTGTCAATGTAATACTTTGTATTTGGCCATATCCACGTTCAATGCGACATTTTCTATTGTAACGCCAGTGACATCATTAGTGTAATGCGTAATGTCCTTTGACGTCATGATGCTGTCGCCATATCTGATTGGTGCATGACGTCACAATACAACGTTGCTAGAAGAAAGATACATTGTATGGGATTTTGTCCTCCCCGATTCAAACGTCCTCTGGCGGACAGGGGCAAATACTCTTATCATGACAGAATGGAAACTCCCGTATTGACACAACAGCAGTCCAACTACTGCTTGATTATTGGTGGCAATCTTTGGGTGGTTCTGCTCCCATTTTTCCTGTATGCTCATAGATGAGGAAATATTTGTATCAACCAATAACTGGCAAATTTTTAATATTTAGCTATTGCCAAAATATTGAGTAAAGGTATATTGATATTTAACACATTTGTGCCAGACATCACTTATTAAAAATAATTTCCCATAAAATTATACATGTATTAACATAAATGACCATGATGATAGCCATGTCCAAATTAAGTTATTGCATCAATGAAAGAAAGCCAAATTAACCTCACCTCAAACCAACCCTTTGTGGTCAAGTGAAAGCAAATACGTCTTGTCAGATGTGCAGGAGATATATAAAAGCAATATTTAGCCTATTGGATCGATATGTCTGTTGGCATCTCATTTTAAAACTGAAATTTTGAACTAGATGGGAGGCTATTCGAACAGGTGCAGAAAAGAAGAATGATAGTTGCACTACTTTATAACCAGTATACCACTTTGTATACTGGAGTTCTGACGAGGTGAGGTGCCATTCCCATGGCCTCCCTGCAAACACTCAAGAAATTACCCAGGGGGCAATCTCCAGGAGTTAAAATGGTAATTAGACTTATATGATCCTATACTAGTATATGAAGTGACAGAGTGCACTCTAATAAATATACTCTCAAGTGACTATTTTATGGCATCATTTGCCTCCTGCAGTCCACTTCCTGGTGGTATGGGGTTTATTGACTTGCACATACTACCTGCTATCTCTTAAGGCCTTCTGAACCTCACCAGAGGGTTAAAAATCCCAAAAATATTTTTATTGCATTATTACTACGGTACGGTATATAATATATTATTTCTAGGAAAGATCACTTGGTGCAAAAAATGTTTGCCAATGTCAAATTTCCACCTTCAAACATTTCGTGTGAGAAAATGTTGTTACTTGATTCTTTCTTAATTTTCCCTTTCTACATGAAAACTTGTTTATCCCTCAAAAAACTTCTGTGTTATGTTTTGGTTGCAGAGAAATGTGACTCTTTGTATGGACCTTTAAATTCCCAAATCCAAGAAAACAACACCTCGTTAAAGAGATTCAGGTTTGGGATAATGATGGATTTATCATCTTAAATACAATTAAGGAGATTACAGAAATTTGAAAAATAAAGTGTCATTTTTATTATATTCTGACAAGAGGTTGAATATTGTTGGATTTTGTATGGTGTACGTTAATGATTTAGCCCTAATATAATATATAGGATTATATAAGAATTCCATGAAATATGCTTTCGTAGAAGAAGGAAAGAAGGTAAGATGTCATTTGCTTCAAAATGCCTCAAGAGTATTCCGGAACACTGGTGAATCGGGAAATCAACTAAACATCAGGGGTAATGGTCTTTGCCAAGTCAGTTTACCAGCCTTTCTTCACTACAGTTCAATTGCCTTGAAATTTGGAGAACACTTCATATCCAATTCAGCCCATCAATTGGGCTCCAATACCCCTCGGCTATCAGTTATTGTCCACACCCAGCAATCATGCGTTGTATAAGATCATGTATTTTTAGAACTTTAACAACTTTGTTAAGTTAACAAAAATGTGATCTAGTAGGGTTGAATGTAGTTCTCTCATATGAGAAATTCATACGAAGTTGGGCCCGGTCAGCTTTGCCAAGGCCTTAAGCGATGGGAAATTTTGCACCGAGGTTCTGGTAGAGCATGACCAAATTCTTAGCTCTAAATGTTCTCTTATAAATAGCTCATAATCAAATCAAGTAATCTGATCTGAGAATATACATAAAGGTCAGTCATCTTCAACAATTTTTCGGTCTATTCTAACTTAATTGCATATGGAACATGAATTTGGAGATCTTAAACTTAACATATAGAATTTGACCTTTTGAAAATAGGTCAAGATCAGTGATATTCAATAGACTTCAGCTCCAGCCATAAGTGGTAAAAATGTGGACAACGTAGATATAATCCTTCATGAAATATTGTACTAAATAGAATTTGACCTTGATAAAATAGGTCAAGGTCAGTCATCTTCGGTACACCTCTGGAGCATCACCAGATATATACATAATATTCATTTGAAAAGCCTAGCTATATTTCTTCATGTTATATTATAATAAACAGTATATGACCTTGAAAAAATAGGTCCAGGTCAGTCAACTGGGATAGGCTTCTAGTCGATCAACAGTTGCATATATAATATGAATTTGGAGACCCTAGGTTTAATCCTTCAAAAAATATAACAAATAATAGAAGTTGACCTTGATAAAATAGGTCAAGGTCGGTCATTTTCAATAGGCTTCTGACTCTTCATCAGATGCATATGTGATATGAATTTACAATGTCTGGCTATAGTTCTTCTTGAGATATCGTACCGACAGACGGACAGACAGATGATGCTGACGACGACAATTCCCTTCAGACAAAATTTGCTCGAGGTGTAAAAATCATTCACAACTTTCTCTTTGAAGCTAATCTAACCTTTATATATTTACTGACATTCAAATATCCTTACTTTAGTAAATGCACAGAAACAATACACAAAATTATTGATAAAGTTGTTTGCAATTAAATGGGTTCCACTGTACTGTATCAATACCACTATCAGCTATGACTGCAACATCTTAATACTAGATTTTCAACAAAAACATTCATGAGGATATTTCTTAAAACACACAGTCATATGAATGATTTTCCAAAAAAATGTTTAAAAAACATGATAAATTCAATTTCCAGGTTTCAGCTATTCGAAACATATATATCTTGGCAACTGATAACACTTTGTTGTTTATATTGTTGTTTCCCACGCCCAGTTATAATGAAGTGTACATTAGGAAAACAAACGAGGTGTTGCTATGGATGAGCCAGGATTAATCAGTAATTCAATCCCCCCATACCTTATATAAGAGCACGAACTTGTCTTTTTATCTGTGTGCGCCATACAAACACCAAATCGTTGACAAACTTGAATATTGGCTTTTTTTACTTGTAGAGCACATGAACAAATATACCACGTACTGCCCCATACATATTGACAATCCATCAGTCTATCAACGATTGATTGAATTTGCTCTGATAAAAGCCCCTAATGTTAAGAAGACAATAGCGGACATGTGTTCAGTATTTAGTGAATGTTCCCATACAGGGATCACAAGTTTGAAATCTAACTAAATTGGGACATACTTGAGGGGAGAGAAGAGGGAGTTGTTTATAAGTTCAAAATATTATGACATGGTAATCCCTCACAATATTGGAGACAATTGACTGTTCTAATAAATTTTGAGCACCCCTAAAAATATTGAAATAATGAAGAAATATTGTATTACCCTATTTCTTCTAATTTTAGACTTAGAAACAGAAAAAAAACATCTTTATGTCAACTGAGGCTAAATACTGTGGCCTGGAAGTTATTTATCCCAAGAACTGAAAAGACAGCTGGTGAAATTTGTATAATGTTAGCAGAATTTCTCTCCGCAGATGCCTGAAGTTCACTTTTGCCGTCGAGAGGTATTGTTATAACAACATTAAATCTACATTCACCTATAATTTGACCTTGAAAAAATAGGCAACGGTTTGGTGAAAAACAATCCCAGCCATCTTCTCACTGATGTCAAGTCACCCCCCAAGTTTGAAGCTGATGAGTTGAATTGTTCTCGAGATATCGCGTTCACAACATGGTTGGGACGAACGGACGGACGAAAGGATGGGTAGAATTTCCAAGTCCCCCTCCCACTTACATGGCGGGGGACAATACAGCTTCTAGTCATTAGCTAGACACAGCTATGTCTTAAATTTAGAAAGGCTGGGTAGAATCCTTCGAGACATATTGGGTTAACAACATTGGAAATACTTTAAATATATAATTTGACCTAGAAAATATTAGTCAATGTCATTCGTTTTCAATAGGCCTCTGGTCCATTGCCAGTATCATATGTGGTATGAATTTGGGAAGCCTGGCTATATAACTCTTCAAGAGATATGTTATAACAAGGATGAATGACGAAAAGACGGTCTTTGATGACAATAATTACCCTTTTCCAAAAAGAGAAAATATTGGATACAGAATAGAATTTACATTTCACAGAACATAAATTTAAGTTAAATGCTTTACCTGCAATATGCCAGTCGCTAATCATGATGGTAAAATCCACTGTGACTGTTCTACCTATAATATATTATCTACCACAATTTAGCCATAACAGAAGGCCACCATACAATCGTATCCCAGACCATCACATGCAGTAAGAAACATTCAACTCTGGCTACATTTCAGACTTTATAAATAAGTATTATACACACCATCATCTAGTTCATTATCCAGAGACAGGAAGGAAATTGAGTTGTCAATGACATGGGTGAAAAATTAATTATTCTCTCTCTCAGTGTACACTGGTGACCCAAGATATAAGAAGAAAGAAAATTCCCTAAACAATTTATACTGCGAGGCCTGATCAATATACCGTGATTAAAATTAATGGGCATTTTTCTCAGATCGAACCAGTGGATACCTGGGCTGGTTAATTACTTTGGCAATGTCTTCATATTATTTCTTGAAGAGCCAAGTCAGTCAATTTGAAAATATCCAGTAATGGGATAATATAAAAGAGAGAACTGTGCAGTGGCTGGTACATGTATTTCAATACACAATTAACTTACAGCCTCCAATATCTAGACACCTGACTGTGTTTAGAAAACAAAACTATCAGAAGCAAATGGTCGCAAGTAAATGCAATGATGCACCATCATACTTGTAGACATGCATCCTAATCTTTCACATGAAAAGTAGTTTCAATTTCAACAGAAATTCTAACCTTCTCAATAGGCGGTGAAAAAGTGCGGAAGCACATCTTCATCATACAGTGTATCTACTGGTAATGACTATACTAAATTGTTTCCTAAGCTCACCTGAGAAAAGAAGTGGAGATATGCTATTCAAAATGCAATGCATTTATATATATACTTGCATTCCCTCTATTATTTGACGACAGTAGTTCCGGGCAGTCACATGCCGATTTTAATTACGACATTTCTCGATATAATCATGTCTCGAAAATTCTCAGAAAAAGATATATAATGAGCCTACCTTCACTGTGTGATTTCCATAAGGTCCACGTTCCAAATTCTCAACCACAGGTCAGCCCAGCGATGACATACATGTCTGTCGGACAGCCATTTTCCAAGAAACTGCAAGAGGGGCAATAAATTAACTTAAACTTCATGTGATATATTAGCCAATCAAAGCAAACATTTAACTTATTTGAAGTAGTTTTATGGGAACTTCAGTTCAAACTACCAAGTAACTATGTATACATCAGGCAAATGTTTAGTTATATCAAGTACTTAGTTTCATGCGAACTTCAGTCAAAACACATCTACATAAAATATCAAATTCTACCTTAGGGGGAATTGTTGGCTGACAGAAAGTTACGATAAACTAATACCAGCTGTATTGACAGTTATGCCAGCAGGGGGTGTCAATTTCATCTGAAGCAATAAAGTTACTGACGGCAGTAAACGGTACCACAGACACACCTGGGTGACAGGGCACGTAATAAACTCTCGCTAACAATGCGCTGATTGAAAAATCTGATTTACGGCTTCCAATAACGGAGGTACACCATGCGGGAGCTTTTTTAAATGTATGTGAGCTAAATCATATTGCTTGATCAAATAAGAACATGCCCATGTAACTTGCAACACAAAAATTGGAATTCTCAAATTACATATGGTGGCCGGGACATGGTGAGATGATCAGGAGAAAATGACATAAATTTTCCGATTACCAGTACCTCAGTTGCCACACCCAGGGCTAAATGTAGGTCAAACATGAATACATATGTCCATATCATATGTCCTCAAATAAAGGAAATAATTTTTCCAAAGTCATTTCAAAGGAATGGCCTTAAACTTACCATTGAATGATCCGAGAATGAACGAATGTACGCATCACCGATTACTAATGAAAGGCACTGGTCAAACTTGAACAGCCATCACCATTTTCAAAGAAGGGATCGCGGTCAAGCAACAAATTACCATATTTCATTAACTGTCGCTCAGGTCAATTATCACAGTTCCTAACAACAGCTCGCACATTCAGTTTTGAATGCCATGAAAGTCTAAACATTTATGAATCTCCATGCTTCAACAAACTCATTATTTCCCACCATGTAAATATTCTTTCCACAGTAGCTATAATGATAGTTCGAGAGTTACAAGGCGTTCTTTGTTGATCGATCAATGATACAGAAAGTTACAAGGCTATAATGAACTGTCCCACATGTGGGTACAGACTCAATTACAGGAACAAAGTGATGCTTGAATAACTACAATCCATGAAATCCATTTGTATGTATACAAAACTGACAGAATTAGCTAACTATATTTAACTATAGATACATAAATCTTGTATTGGCAGCATATACTGTGGCATTTCAAACATGTGAACTGTGTGACAGCTCCTCAGGTTTCGGTGGCCTCAACCTCAAATAACCTCAGCAAATGGCAAATGCTGACCTTGATGCTGATACAAAATGACTTTACCACAAGCTTTTTTATCATTTTTTTTGCTGAGGCAGTCAAGAAAAAAAGTTGATTTAAAATCTACTGACTTCAGATTAATTCTGCCTCAGCAATTTTTTGCTGAGGTTAATCCCTTATTTGCGAGAGCAGGGGTGGGGGATTTTTACATGTAACAAAATGTGGCAAGTTATTAAGTCAGCTTGAATTCTAAATATATTAACTCAGGGTGGGGGAATATCAACACTGATGAAGTTGGAAGTATTAAAAATTGTCAGATGCATGTGTGGTGAGAATTTGGTTAAGAAATGGTTGTAGTAATTGAAACTGATGATGGATTGCATGGTCACCCAAATTCATTTCATTCCAGGTCAGTGACTGCATGCAAAGTAAATTTGCTGGACCGAGGATTCAGATAGACAGATCAATGAACATGAGGATAAGAACTCAAAGGTGATGAATTAGGCTCCCTGAGTGGAACACAATTCCATGACAAATAATGAATGGGCAAAATATATGAATCCCTTCAAACTCATTCAAAATGCACATAGAGATTTAGCTAAAAAAGAAAACAAATACATGGAATAATAACATTTCAGATTTGTGAAGGATTTACAGTATCATATACGTGTATCACAGTAATTTACTATAACCGGTTTCCCCACTGAATGCGGTATTTCGGAGATATACAACAAAATCAACTTACCTACATTAACTCTAAGCTGTTAAATTCCTGGCTGTTTCTGTACATGTTCCCTTTATCTTGACAACCAAAGTGAATGAAGGTGTTGGTAGAGATAGTAAGGTCATGCAGGCCCACTTGACATGCTCCCTCTCAGTTTTGAAGGAGTCCAGCTACTGCCGTACTGGTCCTATCTCAAAGGTGGCCTTGGGTGATCTCTCTTGCAGGCAAGGCAGTGATCAGGCATGCAGCCAGATTACCAGCCCACTCCATATAGTGAACAAATTTAGCCAACATTTCACAATATACTTTCTAATTTCTGCACGTTTTTACAAATCTGAAGCAGATGCCACTGTTTTGACGACAGATGTGAAAATTATGTGCTCATGCAATTTTCTGATAAAATCTACATTTTGAGGATGAAATTAGACAAACATTAACTGTGTTTTCACAACTGCTAGTAGCTAGCGTAGAAACGAACATATATAAACTTGGTCAATTTGTGTTGACATTATTGAGCCTTAATCAGATTTTGACAAATCTGGGCCATATGGATAATTAGCTTTTCAGTGAGTATGCAAACACGGCTTTGGATTAATCTGTCATTTTGTAAACTGTGGCCCATATTCACTGCCAATAACTTATACCAAATTAAGAATACAAACAAATTTGGCTGAGGGGTAACATGCGGGTGGGGCTTTTATTTTATCAGGACTTTCACTTCTTGCGAGGCAAAATTGGAAGATTTATAGATTTTTTTTTGTTTCACTTACTTTTTGAGAATAAATAGACAAACGTTATTACATACACCTATCTGACTGGTATGGTGTAACGGTATCAGTACATTATAGCCATTGAAGAACTGTACTCAACCAGTGCAGGATTTTTACCTATTTATACCTCTGTGTGTGTGTGTTTACAAATACTTAGGTGGGTAAACAAACCATCCATCACCAGTCACAACTTATCAAATGGTTAAAGACCTGTAGCTTTGATGGAAGATTAAGGCCTATATTGGTAGAAAGTATAGCACTTTATCAGCCTGTTCCATTTACTTTAGCTGTTAAGTTTAACTTTAGTTCGACTATGCATGCCGAACTATGGTGTTCAGGTGAATAACCACAATGTATCCCAAGTCTTATGTATACAATGTTCACATGAACAACCACAGTCAACCCAGACCATGTGGATACAATGTTGCACTACGGTGCTCAGATAAGCACTATGAGAACATCCACAATGTAACCCAGGACATGCGGATACAAAGTTGCACTATGTCTGAATGTACAACTAAAAAGTGGATACAATGTTGTATGGTGGTGTTCACAGTAAAAACCACAATGTAACTCAGACCATGAAATATAACCCATATCTTGTGGTTACAATGTAGAACTAGACATTGTTGGTACAATGGCACGGTCTTTCCACGACGGTCCTCCAAAGGAATCTTTTCGTTGGAAATTTGTCATGTTGCATAGGCGATGTCGATATAATGATAATTGAACACCCTTCGTTTGATTAACAAATATACATAATGCATCATGGGCTTACGGAGGGCTCATCATGGTTCGCAGCTCCTTTCATCACTTGAAACGACATTCATTTAATTACAATCGCGGGGTGACTCGGTTGGTACAGTCGAGACTTCTGAAAGCTTTAACTGGTGTGTCGGGTTACATACAGGTCTTCACGCCTTGTCAATGGAGAACCAATTAATACCTCTTTGAAACTGATCTGGCGTTATACAATTAGATGGATGAAATCAATTACTACTTAATATCGGAAGCGTTTAACCTGAAGGGTGATAGGCAAATAGCATGCACGAAGTGGGGAGAATGCTTTTTTTTGTTAAATCCTCAAAACAATGTTATAATCTTGCAATTTCACAAATAAACACCTATATATATTCCCTCAATCAAAATTGATGACCTGTACCAGAAACTTCAGCCTAGTATCCACAAATCGCGTGAAACAACAACGAGATGCAGTCATATGCCGGTTCACTCACGTATTCTGGCGCACAATTTTAGTCGACTGGGTATTGTTCTTAAATTAGAAAACAAATCTTTACCTTCTTTGTGCAATCCATTCGTATTTCATCTCAAAACATTCCACATAAATGGCGATAGCAAAGGTTCACTCGTTAAAGGCACTTTTATCCTGACACCTAATGCCATCCCTGCCAAGCTTGCTTGGAAATCAGCTATATTCCTACACTCGCCATCACAAGAACAGTCACGCACACTTGAAGAACAGGCGCACGCACTTCCGGGGAAACAAGTTATTCCCCTTGTTTGTTTTCGAATACCAGTATCGCGGAGCCTCTGTCTACGCTGTATTATTTCATACTAATGGCTTTCTCGTAACTTTTCAAGTATTCCACAATTACTGTTCTCTGTACGGAGTCATTGTCAACGAAAGAACTCCTTATTGGAAGTAACAGGCAACAAATTAGAAGTCCGTACCTATTGTGGTTCAAGAGTTATAGCGTTTCTAAAAAGATGAGCCAGCTCCGTCATGTAACACGACATTTATTTAATTGCGAACTCCGGATGCCTCGAGCGTTACAGCCGAATCGCTATAGCGAAATTGACAACTCCCATTGAATAGATGAAATCAACATGGGACCATTTAACGGCTTAATAGTTCGAGAAAATTGTTTTTTTTAAAAATATCTCTAAACCAATCAAAGCTATATTCTTGAAATTTCATAGGCAAATACATATATATATTCCCTCAATCGTGCCTAAAAATAGTGATGATTGGATGCATAATTTTCGCAAAATTTGAATAAATTCAAAATTTCAGAAATGGCTTATTATCTCCAAATCTTCCTGGTATCTTTTTATGGGTTCTACTGATGTGCTGTTATCTCATGTAATGACGTACATTCATGTGCAAATTTCAAGTTAGATTTCCTAACAGTTTTCAAGTTATGGCGCTATAGTCAGAAAACTGGCCATATCTGAAAAACCAGGGCCAAGGTCAAGTTGAAAATTCAGTGACGTCGAAAAATGCGAACAATGTTTTTTACATTGTGCGATATCCAAGGTCAAGGTCACATCAGATCGTTTTATAAGTAGCGCCAAAAGAAAGACAATATTGTGCCCACTATTGTTTCATTGTTTTGTAATTGTCAGTGCGTTAGTTTTCAGAAATGGAAGCCGTATTTTCGATATTTGGATGCTTACCACTTCAAAGGTCAAGGTCAAGGCCGAGTTCTGAGACAAGTGGTGACCTTGTGACATGATGTAGGTCACGTGACCTTATTCTCAGGCTGATCGCATTAGCCGTTCAAGATTTCACCACCAAACTTTGCACTCATATAGAGACGCTCCTGGAGGTCAAATTTAAGGTCACATTCTTTTTGGTCATTAAAGTGTTCATTAATATTAGGAGTATCAATGCCGTAGCTTATTTCCTTATAAAATAATGGGTTTTGAAAAACATTAAAAGGGAGATAACTACTTTTTCTTGTTACGTAACAATTCAAAAATATAACTACAGCATGGCCATATGTAACACTTACCAACCATCAACTTTCTTTTAGATATGTTCTTTAGTTTTGGCTGTACACAGCCCACACGAAAAACAGCACCAGGGGAGAGAACTCAAAAACCGTTTGTTTGACCTACTTATTTTATTGGTTATTTTGTTGGGTGTATCTGCAAATTTTCACATTTTGAATTTCAACTGCATCGCCTTATGCGTTTGGTCAATATTCGCAAAATGGTGTTTTTATCAGAAAAGCCCTAAGCTCAATAGGTCAAGGTCAAAATTGAATACTTGTACCAGAAAGTACAGTCTCGTATCTACAAAGGTGTCAAATATCTAAGCTGTATATCAAGCCGTTTAGCCGCTATTTCAAAAGTAGAATAATAATAATAATCCATAGAATAACAAAAGGTCTTTCCATTTGTAACTATGGTGTCCCCATGAACAAACCACAATATAACCCAGACCATGTGGTTACAATGTAGCACTATGGTGCCCACATGAACAACCACAATATAACCAAGACCATGTGGTTACAATGTAGCACTATGGTGTCCACATGAACAACCACAATATGATCCATATCTTGTGGTTACAATGTAGCACTATGGTGCCCACATGAACAACCACAATATAACCCCAGACCATGTGGTTTATAACCCAGACCATGTGGTTACAATGCAGCACTAAAGTGTCCACATGAACAACCACAATATAACCCAGACCATGTGGTTACAATGTAGTACTATAGTGTCCACATGAACAACCGCAATATCACCCAGATCACGTGGTTACAATGTATAACTATAGTGTCCACATGAACAACCGCAATATAACCCAGATCATGTGAGTAGTGTATAGAGGGCAAGCCGAGTCTTATTGACCTCAGAAATTTGCATATGACCTCTGTGACGTCACAGTTGGGTCGGCCATGTTGTAAAGCAAGATGGCGGTGTGGTTCGGGAATGTTCGGGTATGTTCGGGTTGTCGTCCCTGTTGTAAAGCAAGAGGGTGGGTGTCGGCCCTGTTGTAAAGCAAGATGGCGGCGTGGTTCGGTGATGTTCGTGTGTGTTCGGTGTGTTTCGGCGCTGTTCGTGTGTGTTCGTGTGTGTTCGGGCCTGTTCGGGCATGGTGGAAAGCAAGATGTCGGTTGTCGGTGCTGTTGTAAAGCAAGATGGCGGTTGTCGTCCCTGTTGTAAATGAAAATGGTGGTTGTGGGCCCTGTTGTAAAGCAAGATGTCGGAGTGGGTTCGTGAATGTTCGGGAATGGGGTGAAAAACATATAAAAGTAGGTGATTTTTAGTGAATGGGTTATAATCATTGGATTACTTTGGGAAGTTTTTAACTGACCTGATTTGCCTGCCTGCCCAGTTCCAGCCTGCCTGTCCAGTTCCAGTTCCTGCCTCACCAGTTCCAGCCATCCTGACCAGTTCCAGTCTGCCTGACTTGTAACCTGTCGGCCTGCTCCTGTCTCATCTCTATCCAGCCTGCCCCGTGTGTTTGGAAGCATGATACGTGGAGAACATTTTCCCTTTGACCCAGCAGTCCCTCCTGTAGAAGTTTTGCCTGAAGACGAGCGTGTGAGGCAGCTTTATCAACGACACTGGCCTACCATACGCCATTGTTTTCACCGTAACCGTCGTCTATTGGATTTGTATAACTTTCGACTGGAAGACTTCACGTATTTGTCTACTTACGCTGAGAGCATATTCAGAGACCAGGTGACAGCGTTCAAGTTGAATATGACATTTGGGTATATTTTACGGCAGAAGAACACGGACCAGCTGCGGTATTATTACCCGAGTAATAATACGTATGTGTTTGACCAGCCGTTTACCATAACGGAAGACATTTCCCTGCAGCCACTGCTTGAACAATTGATTACGTTGGATCCGTTGCAATGGGCCCTGTTGCAACGTCCCAATTCCGAATGGCTTGTGGAAAGGGTGACCAACGTCACATTTTTTGTCACGAAAATGAGAGATCATCCTATCGGTGCTCCTGTACTACTCCCTCCTTGGCTGCTTCATCGATACGGCTTGTATGCATTAACCTGCGGGAGTAATGGGCCCTACAAAGACCGGAAATGTTTGTTTCGGTGTTTGGCCGTACATGTGGACGGGTGTGACCCCAAGAGTTGTGACAGAGTGGCTAATGACTACTGGCAACAGTACTTACAGCAGCAAGACATGGATCAGCGGCACTTCCGTGGCGTTCCTTTCAAGAATTTGGATGACGTGGAAACCCTGTTCAACATCAATATCTTTGTATACCGATTACAACAGGAGGACGATATATTGGTGGCTGAATTGGTGCGTCGTTCCACAGAACGGTACGCTTCTACCATGAAAGTGAATGTGTTTGACTACAATGGCGTGAGTCATTTTTCGTTGATACACAATATGAGCCAGTATTGTCAGTCTTACAGTTGCGCCCAATGCCATCGGGTGTTTCACCGTACCTCCCACTTACATCGACACGAGAAGATTTGTACGAACGCTGTGAAGCGAGTCTATCCTGGTGGTGTGTATCATAATACGCCTACTATTTTCGAGGAACTGGCCGATGAGGGTCTCATCATACCGGAGGCGGACCGTTATTTTCCGTACCGGGCGTGTTATGATTTTGAGGCCTTGTTGGAGCCCATGGACTTGTTTTCATCCAAAACACAGTGGACGCAGCGCCATATTCCCCTCAGTGTGAGCATTTCCAGCAACGTACCTGGCTATGACGCTGCACCGGTCTGTTTCGTGTCTACCGGTGATGCCCATGAGTTAATCTCCCGCATGATGGGGTATTTAGAAGAAGTGAGCGCGGCCAGTACGGAATTGTTGGTGTGCAAGTTCCAGGACATACTGGACCAACTGGACGATCGGATTCCTATACCGGGTGTAGCGTTTAGTGATGATGAAGAGTCGGAGTCGGAGTCGGAGTCGGAGTCGGAGCCCATGCAGTCGCACGATGATGTGCCTTTACCCAAACCGTATGCCGAGAAATTGAAAGCGCGTTTTTTACAATACCTAGGCCAGTTACCGGTGCTGGGGTTCAACTCGGGGCGCTATGATTTAAATATGGTGAAGGAATTTCTCTACCCTTACTTGGCCCAGGCGAATACCCTCAAGTCGGTCATCAAGAAGATCAATAATCATATGGCCCTGACTACCACATCACTCCGTTTCCTGGATGTACGCAACTACCTAGCGCCTAATTATAGTTATGATCAGTGGGTGAAGGCGTATGACTGTGCACAAACGAAAGGTCTATTCCCTTACACGTATATATCGACGCTCGACCGTTTGGCGGAAACACAGTTGCCACCGCGGCAGGCCTTCTTTAACGATTTGAAGCAAGTGGAATGTTCGGAAGACGCGTACCGTGAACTAGAGCAGGTATGGAACGATCAACACATGGAGACGATGCGAGATTTCCTCATATGGTATAATAACCTGGATGTGGTTCCTTTCCTGGAAGCGGCTGAGAAAATGGTTCAACTGTTTCGTCGTGAAATGCATGTGGACATCTTCAAGGAGTGTTTAAGTTTACCGGGTGTGGCGCTTCGCCATCTTTTTCAAGCGTGTCCCACGTACTTTTCGTTGATACAGCAGAAAGATGCGGACATGCATGAGTGTTTAAAGGCGAACATTGTGGGTGGTCCCAGTCTTATATTCCACCGTTATCACGAGAAGGACGTGACTACTCTGCCGGGTGGAAAATCTTGTGCAAAGATTATCGGTTTCGATGCCAATGCGTTGTACTTGTGGTCACTCGCCCAACCTATGCCCAGTGGGCATTACACACGTTGGTTGGCCGAAGGGCGGCATTTTACGCCCCAACGCGCTTCTTCCAAACATCTCGCCGACCAGTGGATAGATTGGGAAGCCTATCGACGGGGAATTACTATACGACACCAGACCAACGCCACAGAGAAGCGCATAGGCGATCGTCGCCTTCCCGTCGATGGGTTTGCCCTGGTGGGTAACACACCCACTGTATTCCAATTTTACGGTTGCTATTGGCACGGTCACGAATGCCATTTTAGTGCTGGGTGTTTCAACCACCGACGTGGGAAAACAGGTGAGGAATTACGCAAAGAAGTGGTGGAGAACGCCGATTATGTGAAAGAGAGAGGTTACCATCTCATTGAGATGTGGGAGTGTCAATTTCACACCCTGTGTGAGGCTCTACCTCATTTACGGCGTTTCTTAAAAGAGCGCGAGTATCCGTTGAGTCGTCGTCGACTGCTGAGTCTACCCCAGATGTTCGACGCCATTCGTTCGGGGGACCTGTACGGCTTTGTCGAATGTGATTTGCATGTTCCCGACACTCTCAAACCTGTCTTCGCCCAGTGCCCGCCCATCTTTAAGAACACGCTAGTGGGTCGAGATGATATTGGCACCACCATGGGAGCCTACGCAGATCAACACGAGTGTTTACCGCATCCGCGTCGCATGCTCATTGGCAGTATGTGGGGAGAGAAGATGTTGTTGGGCACTCCGCTGCTGCAGTGGTATATGCGGCACGGTCTGGAGATTACGAAAATACACCAAGTCATACAGTACGTACCTCACGCCTGTTTTGCGGCGAATGCCGACATTGTGACGTCTGCCCGTCGTCAAGGCGACCAAGACTCCAGTAAGGCCATCATCGGTGAAAGTTGGAAGCTCACGGGTAACGGCTATTATGGCAAAACAGTAACCAACCAGGATAAGCACGTGAACGTGAACATTTGTACGACGCCTCAAGCCCGCAAAAAGGTCAATTCTCCTCTCTTTCGGTCGGTGCAGGTCATCGATGACGACACGTATGAAATCACTTCAGCCAAGAAGACTATCCGTTACAACTTACCCCTGCAGATTGGATGTATGGTATACCAGGTGGCCAAGCTGCGCATGCTGCAGTTTCTATATGACTTTATGGGTGTCTATTTTAATGCATCAGACTGGCAACTCATCGAGATGGACACGGACTCGGCCTACATGGCCGTCTCTAATGCGGATTGGGAGTCCCTGGTGAAACCCGAGTTACGGCACCAGTATGAGATGGAACGGGACCAGTGGTTACCGCGACGTGACCATTACCAGTATGATAAGCGGACGCCCGGGCTCTTCAAGCTGGAGTGGAGTGGGGATGCTATGATTGCGCTCTCCTCCAAGACGTATTACTGTTACGGGGGAGACGAAAATAAGTTTAGCTGCAAAGGAGTGAACCGGCGCGATCCCAACATCGACAAAGCTCTTTACCTGGACGTGTTGCAAAGCCAGGCCAGTGCGAGTGGCACGAATCGAGGATTCCGTGTGGTGGGCCATCAGATGCGCACCTATATCCAGCAACGAGACGCCTTTACTTTCTTTTATCCCAAACGAAAAGTATTGGCCGACGGTGTCAGCACTACCTACTTGGACTTGTAAAAAAAAAATGTGGAACATTAACTGTGGAGTCACGAGTTATAAAAACTGTAAAAGTCAGGATGGCCGAGTGGTCTAAGGCGCCAGTCTAAGTACTGGTGGGGTGATACCCTGCGTAGGTTCAAATCCTACTCCTGGCAGAACTTTTTTTAATCACTACTACTACTACTACTATTCTATGTGTACATACCACCTGTATTCTATTTGTATATATCCTTCTTGTTGACTTAAATAAAGAGAGAGAGAGTCAAAATCATTTTTTTTTTGTGTTTTTTTCAACTCTTTATTCAACAATGATTCACGTCAGAACGTCATAACAATATAATGTGATAATAATAGGGGTCTGCGCAGTACATGTTTTAAGTGAACCAGAGAAATGGTGCATGCACATTAAACCGAGAGGCCGTCCAGTCATAGACCAGGACATCACGGTCTTCGGCTTGACAATAATCATCAAACATATGTACAATGGTGGACAGTGAATGTCCTCTACTCCGGTGAGTGAGATAAAACACACAGTACTGTCCGCACACACTACTCAAGGGGCCTTGTAATCTTTGCGTATTCCAACGCCACTCTGTCGTGGAGGCGTCCATGAATTTCACTAAATCGGCATGGAGAGGTGCAAGTCCGTAGGAATCAAAGTATTCGCCTTGGCCTTGGGTGTCCACGTACACCGCTATCCAATGTTCACCGGGTCGACTCTTCGGGTCTGTATTTAGGATGTAGGCTGCAGGGGTGGTGGAGTGGATGGGAAACACATTGCGTGGAAATACACCTCGAAAGGGGATCTTGGGATCTCGCTGGAGTATGCGCATCAGCTGTTCTGTATCCATGGTTTAGTTGGCGAAGTCACACAGCACGTTTCTTTGCGCATCCACGCTGATGACGTTGTCAAACTCGGCGTAGCAAATCACGTTGATGGTGCTGGGTAGAGCCACGGAGAAACGCAGTTCCAACCGTAGGTTTCCTTTCTTCAGTAAAGCCAGTTGATGATCGTGTTCCAAGGTAGGGGTGAGGTCAAAGGCGAACAATGTGTACCCACGGCTAAAGTCTTTTCGACTGATGGTATTGCCTTCGTCCTGGTTGTTTTGTCCTGTGGCTATAAACAGGTTCAGGTAGGACCGCACATAGTTTCCGTTAGTAAAGTCTGGTTGTAAGGGTCGGGCTGGAATTTGATGACCGGCCACGTGCAGTGCCACAAAGTTGATGTTGAAATGATGAAATTTGAACGGATTCTCAGCCAAAGCTCCATTGAATGCGGTGTTGGTCACACACCCCACGGTAAGACGTTTAGGCAGATCTCCTAGAAATAAATTCTCTCTGTTGGCCATCATCGTCCCTGCGGGTACCGAGAACACCTTGGTCTGTACGCGTCGGATGGGATACAGGGCTGGTTTTTTCGCTAAGGCTTGCATGTGACTCAGCAACACCCCCTGTTGCAAATCTACCGTACGGACAAACAGGACTGCATCTTCAATGACGATCTTGGACTCGAGAGCGTCCGCCCCACCGGCCATTAAGGCAAACAAAGGTGAGGCACGGATCAACTTGATCTTGATGGTTACACCGTTCATCATGTAGCGATCTTGCATGAACAGATCGGCGTGCAGTCGTCCCATCATATCGATGGACTTGCTTTCGCTTGCTAATCTTTTGCGTCTGGCGTACCCAGTATTGCCAGGGAGTAGATAGTTGAAGTAGCCGGGTGTATCCCTGTGGTACAGCTCAGCTTGTAAGTGTGATAGTTTGGCATCACTGCCGTACGACAACAGCGTCTCCAGGTAGGCTCGATACGGATAGGTATTGGTGGACGTACTGATGAGTCTATCGTTCAGACTGATATCCACCTGTTGGAACAGGGAGTGCAGCCAAAGATTCACCGGGCTTACATTTGTATCGGCCGCTAGGTTCGTCCCATCCCTGTTCGTTATTTTAGCTTTGACGTACAAGTAGGAGTTGGCTAAATCCAGGTAGGCCGTATCATTGTTTTGAATGGAAAATTCTACGGGACCCACGCCCGTCAGGCTAGCCAGGGGTCGATGTTCTACCCAACGTCCTTCGGCTACACTGGTTTGAGTGGGTGGAATAGTCCACAAATCCAATTCACTGTTGGTAGACGGACATGACTCGGAGTGAATGAAGGCCATTATGCGAAGATGTCTCTCCTACTACTATTACGTCTCTTCTTCTTCTTCTTCTTCTGGGGTGTAGTCCTTCTCTGGGGTGTGCGTCGTCGGTGGGTGGGCCGTCGACTGACTCTTCGCGGTGTCAGTCTTTGTCTTTTAAGGGCTTTGGCCAGCAACACACCCCCGGCTTCTTTAGCCCGGCGTTTGAAGGCTTGTCGGGGTGCTGTGCCTTCCATCACATCCTCGGCCATGCGCAATCCACTTTGTACCGCTTGTTTCCCTACCGTTTTCACACCCCGTGTCACCATGGGCAGGAATGTTTTGACGATACTCCCCAGTATGTTTCCCAATCCATGTCCACGTTGCATGCGTGCCCCACTAAACATGGACATGCCGCCTCCCGTTTGTTTTTTGTAGTAGTCGGCATAGCTGGGCGTATGGCACTCGTAAGGGACGTACATTATTATACGAAGTGAGGAGAACGGGTTTGTCGGAAAGCAAGTGTCAGCACCACTTTTCCTCGCTCGAATGGGATCGGCCGTCCCGTGTCATCTCTTATATCCACCGTGATCGTGTCGATATCGGTATGGCGTACGGGCAGGAACATGATAGGGTTGAAACTGTGGGTGGCTTGTTCGCCATACGTCTTGCTAATGGGCACCACTCGTAACAGAGGTGTGTTCATATCACCCACAATATGGCTGTCCACGGCATCCGAGTAGACGTACAGTGCGTACAGGCCTTCTTTCATATCCATCAAATGGGAACCGTACTCATTGGTCGGACCCCTCATGACCACGTGGTGAGACAGCCGTAACATTTCCTCTAGTCTAGAACTGAGTTTCGCGCTCACGAGCGGGGACAGCCGGATAAAGCTCTTATCGTTGTGTGCGTTGACCTCGAAGCACAGGTTATTCTTCAAGCGCATGGATAACAGGGGTGATGCATCTTCGTGAACTTCAGTAGAGCCTCGTACGTCATCAAGGCATTCAGAGCCGCTACGAACTTCTGCGGTGTATCGTATTGGCCTGCGGGGAGCGTCAGTCTGTAGATTTTTTCTTCGTAGACCACTTCGTACCATATTTCTCCGTGTTGTACGTTGTACCATGAGTAAGGGTATTGAATCTCCACCAGTCCACATTCCCAGCGTCCCGATAAATGTAACGGTTGAGGTAATTGCGTGACATACTTGGTCAAGGTGTTGTCAGGAAACACGTCGAGTGAGCTATTACTGGGCAACGTCAGGTAAAACATGATGACAACTGATGTGGTTGTGGCTTCTGCACCGGTTTTTTATAGTATTATTAGTAGGGTTCCCAGTGACTGGCCTTGGGGGTGGGGGTCCCCACTCGGCGTTGTGGCAGTGATTTGAAACGTCCAAAGCGTCGTGCTGGTGTTTTGGGTGGTGACATCAGCTCCCAAGAGGCCTGCTGTGGTGGTGGTGGTGATGGTGCTGAGGGTGGGGTGTTCGATTGCTCCATAAAGGCCCAACGGTTAGGATTGCCTACCAATTCTTGTGGGATGTGCGTGTCTTTTAAGCCTTCAGCAAACACTTTCCAGCCCGGGGGGTTGGAATGTTTGCGTGCCCGTACCATATCGTTGATCAAATCGGTGATATGAGACCCCGGTACCACTTTGTTTCGAATCAGTAGCTTTCCTTCCGCATTCCAACCCATATCGGCATGCTGTTTCACCCGGTCCAACAATAAACGGGCCCGCGTCTTGTAGGCTTTAGGCACACTGCTCAACACTTCTTCTTCCAGCTGAGGTGATGGAGCAGCCCCTGTTGTAGTTGTGGGTAGTGGTGTGGGTAGTGGTGTGGGTAGTGGTGGTGGTGGTGGCGTAGTACTAGTACTACTTGCTACGCCTCTATATTGATCCATAAACGTCTGGTACCGGTTCAGTGTATGATGGTAGCGTTGAATTTTCTCGTGATCGGAGAGCCCACGTTGTTGCAGTATAGTATTCATTTCTTCATCCAGAGATTGGAGTTGTTGCACGGTGGCCGGCACGGGATAGGGCGATTGTAAACTCTGTAACAATCGCGGTTCGACCAGCATCATTTTTTTCGTATGTTCCATGTTAGCGTCTTCCTCCTCCTCCCAAGATGGAGCCGAGTAATGGCCCCAGTACACCAACGGCTAAGGGAGCGAGGAGTGCACCGAGAAATCCACCGCGCTGTAACACCTGTTTCTTTTTCTTCAAACTCTCCGTCTTCTTGACTAACGTTCTGAGACCTGCCTTGTGCCGTTGCAAGTGCCCCTTCTGTACAGCACTGAGGGGAACATTGCCTTTTAACACATTATGGGCCACTTCACACAAACACCGTACCAATTCGGGCTCCGCACCGCGCACCAGGGCCCGGCCCACCTCCGGTGGCGCGCTGCGGAGTACGCGGAGCGCGGGCGCGTGTCTGCGTATCCGTGCCGACATGATGAGTGATGGCTAGAGTGGCTTGTCTTCTTCTTTTATTTTTTTTTTTTTTTTTTTATTTGGGAGTGTACACCGTCTGGATCTCGTCGGGAAAAATGTGAGTACGCAATCGAAGGGTAGAGGGCGTGTCTTGTTTCAAGTCGATGAGTAGATAGCCGTGAGCGGGTTGGGTGGCATCTTCAAAAGCTTCTCGTACAAAGGCCGTGTTTTTAGGGTACATCTGTTGGGCCAGATGGGTAATTTGCGAGGCGTCTCTGGGGTTTTTGAATAACACCACATACTGAGCATTCAAACTAATGTTCCGGTGCTCTTTGTTCTTACTGAAGAGATTCTGCACGATGTAGATAATGCTCAACCGACGATGATGGCTGCCTTTGGTAAAGAGACGGGTGATTCGACTGTCCGTTTCCGTCATGAGATCGTCCACCACTACCAACGTGTCTTGGGGTGTATCCTCAGGGGGTAAGCCTTCCACTAAGGTGAGGCCCGGGACACGGGCCAGTGCCTCGTACGCGGGTTGCCAAGCGCCATAACACCACAGGATTCCAGCTACAGGCGGTGAAATCAGGGCTGCCCTGTGTTCGATGAGGCGTTGAACGAAGTGTGTTTTTCCCGAGGCTGTCGGTCCAGCGATGAGACACGTGAAAGGATGCTGCCATCGAGGATCCATCAATTTTTTTTTTTTTTTTTCTTATTTGGTGATTTGCGCTTGACGATTAGAAGCCCACCAGCGTTCTCGTGGATCCCACCGGGGATCGTAGTCCAATGGGTACCGTTGTGGGTACCGTTGCCGTGGTAAACGTGATTCACCGGAGCCCAGGTGAATCGTGTTGGTAGGTGAGGGTGTAGTGGAACGTTCGAATCGGCGACTAGATACGGCACCGGTAGGTTGATGGCGGTGGTGAGGTCGAGTAGTAGTACGCTTAGACGGTGGTGTGGTAGGGCTGAGTGTGGTGATGATAGGTTCCGTCGTCTCAGGGGTTGATACGGCAGGCTGACGGTCAGGTGGAGGTGTACGCTTAAAAACGGTGTGGTAGGAGGGGCAGGCTGGTGGTGAGGTCGAGGAGTACGCTTAAAAAACGGCGATGTAGGAGGGCGAGTCGTCGTGGTCGTGGTGAGGTTGGTACTCGTACTGTTGGGGTGTTGCACTTGACGTTCAGGCACCGGTGGAGCAGCACTTGGACGACTGAGTGTTGAAAAACAGGATATCAGGTAGGACAAATCGTAGAACACACCTCCAAATAAGGTACCCAGAAGCACTACTGCACACAACAGCGTACCGACTTGGCCTTTTCGAGTCTGTAACAGTAAGGGTAGACGACGTTCACTCTCCATGGTAGCCCATCTACACTGATGGAGGCTGGTGATGTGCGGTAGAATTTATAGACGTTTCATGTCACGGCCGGATACCCAGGAATTAAACGAATTGGGCCACCCTTGCCATTTGACGAAATGATAGGGGATTCCCCGTCGACGTTCCGTTTTCAAAATCTTTTCCACCGTGTAGTAATCTTTCCGTGTTTTCACCACCGGTTGTAATTCGGCTTCATAAAACGTGCCTTGCAGTGTTTCGCCATGTAAATCTTCCAGTTGATAGACGTGTGGCTGTCGAGGTTTATGGCGAACAATGACAAAGTGCTCGTCACTCCAGTTCGGCAAATAACTTTTCTCAAATTGTCCTTTCACTTTACTCACGCGTACCACATCTCCACGTTTGTAACGGGGTGACGTGCGTGATGATGATGATGATGATGATGATGGCTGCTGGTACAGCGTACGGCGCACTTGATGTTCGTTGCCTTTTGTCACATCGAGGGGGGCTCGCTCGATACTGCGATGATAGGCTCGATTGTACCCTTTCACCAGTTGAGGTAGTACATCGAGGTAGCGTCGAGTGTTTTTGGCGGTAAAATACTTATACATCCGCCCTTTGAAGGTGCGATTGAATCATTCCACCACAGAGGCTTTGGTCTCGTTATACGTATGGAAGAAAAATACTTTCTGTTTCTTCAGAAAGGCTTGAAAGGGTCGGTTGAGAAATTCTGTGCCTTCATCCGTTTGCAAATACAGGGGTTTGCGTCCCGTCTTGAAAATCTGCTGGAATGCCCGTATCAAATTCTCTCCTGTTTTGGTACGAACGGGCAGGACCCAGGCGTACTTCGATAAAATATCGATACAGGTCAACATGTACCGATAGCCATCATTGTGGGAAGCAAATCGACTCATATCCACCAAATCCGCTTGCCATTGTGCGTCTACACCTCCGACGATCACTCGGTTACGGCGAAAATGTCGTCGAGCTGCTCGATGTAAACTATACGTGTCTTGGGTTTT
>JAVTVY010054748.1:0-31687 GCA_036873755.1 Hanleya hanleyi | reverse complement strand
TCTGGTGGCGTGGATGTGGGGTAGAAATATGGTCATTCTGCGCATGCGCAGTCTGGCCGTAGTATAGAAAGCAGGCATTTTGGGGGGAGTATGTGGGTGTGTGTTTGGGGTAGAGATGACCGCTATGGGTCCGAATGGGTCGTGGAAGGTGTCAAAGTGAAGCTTGTGTGGGTTAGAGTCAGAATGGTGTGTTTTCAAATGCAAGTCGCGTCAATCTGCTCATGCGCAGTTGGTTGTAGTAAGTAAAGTGGCCATTTTGGGGCAGTGAATGAAGGTATTTGGTGTAGAGCGGGAC
Source organism: Hanleya hanleyi (assembly GCA_036873755.1). Taxonomy (NCBI): domain Eukaryota; kingdom Metazoa; phylum Mollusca; class Polyplacophora; order Lepidopleurida; family Hanleyidae; genus Hanleya; species Hanleya hanleyi. The sequence goes on along the minus strand of JAVTVY010054748.1, from coordinate 31,392 downwards.
CATCCTTGGTCCGAATGCGTCGTGTGAGGTGTCATTTTGTAGTTCTTGGGGTGTAGACCCCAATTTGAGGGATGTTCACGTCATCTGATCAGTACGAGTAGTAGCCAAAGTGGACATTTTGGGGCAGTGAAAGGAAGGTATTTGGTGTAGAGAGGGACCATCCTTGGTCCGAATGCGTTGTATGAGGTGTCATATTGTAGCAACGCCCGCCAACGCCAAGCTTAACGCTTCAACGCCATGGTGAAATAGCTCAGAAATTCTGATTTTCTAGATATTCCATGTAATTGTCACTAATTCTTCGAAATGCACTGACGCCCGTCAACGCTTGTAGTTATGCCTTAACGCTCTAACATAACGCCTTGACACCATGATATAGACCGGAGAGAGAACAACAACAACAAAAACAAGGATGACACATGAGAGAACAACAACAACAAGAAGTTTTTTCATATAGTTTATTTTCCCCAATGTTACATCATACCCACGCTGGGAGAGCCGCGTTGGGTATGTTTACAACTCAAATAGACTCTTGCCCAATCAGAGGCCACCATTTGCATCTATCATATTCGTTCCTGTCCGTTAGATGTAGTCTTGTCCAATCAGAAGTCGCCATTTCAGCAAGTTCCATCTTCAGCCATGTTCGCTCTGAACAGTTTATTCTAATCATCGTCGGACAGGCCTGGATATTCTTCGGGCAGCATGTCCTGAAACAGTTGTTTGCGCATTCTGATCGCATTTTCCAGGGCCACGGTGGGTGGTAGCCCCATAGCCTCTTTCAAGTGACGCTTGGCCTTCATGATGGACCTGTGCGTGGGGTCGCCTTTCATTTCAAGCGGTAGTAAGGTATACTGTTCATAGATCGCCATGGCTGTTTTCCTGATGCGGGGCGCATTTGGGTGTACGTCTGTTGTAAATTATCCTCTCCGGCGTCCTCGATCGCTTCAGCGTGAGTATTGATAGCTGCTGTCACAATACGATCCCAGAAGGTAGGTTCTGCCTCACTTCCACGGACGTATGCTGACTATCTGAGGTCAAGCTCTCCGTATCACTAGATAGACTCTCAGCAATCTCTGTTTCGGTATCAGTCGATACACTCTCAGCAGTCTCTGTATCAGCATCCGCCTCAACGGACTCCTCGGAGTCTTCAATCCCATGTATATTGTTCTGGTGTCGCATCATATCGTAATGTCTGGTGAACGTGCGTTCGCACTCAGAGCAAGTATAAGCCATGCTGACGGTTGAACGTCGACTGTGCGTGCTTTTGGAAATACGCTTGCTTTTATCGACAGTAACGCCCGTCAACGCTTAGCTTAACGCTTCAACGCCCTGGTGAATTAGCTCAGAAGCTCTGATTTCCATGGAATTGACACCAATTCACCGAAATGCAGCGACGCCCGTCAAAGCCCGTCGTTACGCCTTAACGCCCATTTCAACGCCCGTCAACGCCCAGCTTAACGCTTCAACGCCCTGGTGAACTAGCTCAGATGCTCTGATTTTCATGGAATTTATTTGGTTCACATTGGATATGCATTATTACATACTGTGATCAGAAAATATTTGTCATATACCAGTAGTCCGTGAGCTACTGGGGCTCACCTTGCACCCCCCCCCCCCCACTACAGACCGAAACTATGTTTTTTATGTGCTTTAGGAGTAGTAGCGAAAGCTGGCGTTTTGGGGTGCGTGAGGGTGTACTTGAGCGATTGAGGAACCATTCTTGGTTCGAATGCGTCGGGTGAGGTGTCAAAGTGAAGCACTCGGTATGTAGACCACGGCTTGAGGGATCTCCACATGATCTGTGATGTCATTGGTGACATCAGTAGGAGTACTGAGGATGCGGAGGAAGGGATAGAGATGGACCATCCGTGATATAAATGGACCGTGTGGGGTGTCATCTTGTAACTCTCTGCATGTAGATGCAGAGGGACACCCCACACGGTCCATTTAGACCACGGATGGTCCGTCTCTACCCCAAAAACCTTCCTCCGCATCCTCAAAATGCCTACTTTGTCTACTACTCCTACTGATGACGTCACCAATGACATCACAGATCATGTGGAGATCCCGCAAGCCGTGGTCTACATAACGAGGGCTTCACTTTGACACCTCACCCGACGCATTCGAACCAAGAATGGTCCCTCAATCCCTCAAGCACACCCTCACGCACCCCAAAACGCCAGCTTTCGCTACTACTCCTACCTTTGTATGTATGGTCCCTGTGTGATGTCATACCCAACAAATAGTGATATTATCTTGTAAATATTCGATGCAGCAATCAATGCTGAATAATATGTGGCCAACATTATAAAGATTGGATAATAATTATGGAAGATAAGACTATTCTTGTAACCCTACCCCCTATTGTCACAAAAATTGTACTTATTAACACAGGAGTAATTTCGAAGTGATTAAAAGGGTAGCGAGTCCCAGTTTATCGACTGTTAACAAATTGTTTCTTATCTGACATGTCCTAAAGCACATAAAAAACATAGTTTCGGTCTGTAGTGGGGGGTGCAAGGTGAGCCCTAGTAGCTCACGGACTACAGTAAGAAGTTGCACATTCATACCAATATTTCTTGATAATAACGTCGAAAACAGGTTGATATCCATGCAAACGAGTTCAGATGAACAGTTGTCTCAACTGTAATGCATTTCAAACCCAAACTATTTGCGCACATTTCGATTACATGTTTAAAATAATGTTGAATAACAAAAAATCATACAGATCGGCTAAAAAAAGGCGGCCATTTTGAAATTCAAAATGGAGGCCCTAAATGTTAATGCAAAAACTGGCACCCATTTTTTTCTTAATCAGTGATGTTTCTAGGTGTGCTTAAACATTGGTGCCAAGAATCTACCCAAAATTTTGCTTTTTTTACATAAGCCCACAGACTACAATGTTATGTGATTCAGTGGCTTCACAAATCGGACCCGATCACCGATAGATCTCTTTACCCTGTCTTTGAAGTTATTGCTTCTGTATATTCCCGGATCAATGTCAAGCTCTGCCAGAAATTCACAACATCTGCTCCATACTGTAGATAATGAATATATTTCGCCTCTGACAAGGCCTTTGATCAACTCGTCCATAGCATCGCTGAAGCATATGTCGGCTGGACTCTCTGTCCTTGATTCGTCCACTGTCTTGGAAGACCGTTTAGAAATCTGCGAATAACACTTCAAATGGTACTTTCCCTCTGCAGCAATGAGATCACTAACTCCCGCTAGTTTGCAGCGCAAAACTGTGTCTTTCTGTGCCATTTTAAGTATCTTAACAGATATGTCCATCACTTGAACATTGTGCAGTTTACCTTTTTTTCACCTTGACAGAACATACATTTCCTCCAATCTATCGGCGCATGTGAGGATCTTCTGGCAGATTTTGACTGTGCTCCTGAATCACGATCAGTCGCTTGACTGGGACCTGCACACATCGAAGTACTGATGTTCTCTTCATAGTGACGCATAAAGCGCTGAATATGGATTCGATGGGTGAAGTCCGAATAGCAACTTGAATGCCACATTAATCTTGTTGACTCTTCCTGTAAGTCAATAGACTGGAAACGGTCCAAACTGTGAACATACCCCTCGTCATGGTATTTTAGTCTCTTTGCAGATTCTTCGAACCTCAAAAGTCCGTTTTGTGTGGCCCTACGAGTGTCCGTGTCTTTCTTGCAGCTCTTCGGCGCTTGCTTCTCCTGACATACGAAACATCTGTTCCAGTCAATATCTTCTTCCCTCTGCCTCCTGCTCAATACAGCTACAGGCTCCATTCTAATCTGTATTCAGGTCTATGTCTAAAGACTGAAGAGAAAACATAGCGAAATATGCCAAGACATATCCAGATATAGGAATGTTTTGTCATTAATAAGTACCGTATACAACTCGAATATATGTTCTCTGTTGTTCTGAATAAAAAATGTTTGCTACAAAAGAATATGCTTTTTGTACAAATACCCACCAGCAAAGGGAATATACTTTGAAGTATATGAAACAACTGAAGCAACCATGTGGTTTCGAAAATACCTGAAAATATATCCGGTAAAAAACGTAGCACTTTGCATTATGCTGACGCCTCTTTATATGTTATCCTACAGACAAAACGAGACCCCGCTTAAATGGTAATACAATCGCTGTATTATTCAAGATAATTCGGGTAATTCGGCAGTGATTATTCAACTGTGTTACTACAATGTTCTGAGGATGGTGAACATTTTCAGTTGAACGAAACTTTTCGGATTATGACACCAGTGTGACGTCACGTTTGGTTATATCCGATAAAAATGTATCTGTAAGATAGCTGGGTATATACCCTTTCTATCGATATCAAACATACCATGGTTTGAACAAGTGAGGCTTGAACTATAGTATCTTCCCTATCTATACCCCCATTTCGGAAATGCATTTCCAGGTCTTCATGCCCACAAATAGAAAGGCCGCCAGCGTGACCCATTGCCGTTGTCAAAGTGGCAACATAGTTTTGCATAGTCACCAAGCCCTCAGGAATGCTTCCCACATAGTTGCCAGCTTCTATCCTCTGGGTTTATCAAAAGTCATCTTTTTCAGATCTGCCCCCATACTATATAATCTAATGCATGTTAGGGGAGAGATAAATGAGTGTTTCATCTCATATTGTAAATATTGTGTAAATTCAAGTTCCGATTCAAAGGTTCAACTGCAATAAAGATCTCTTTGAAAGTTGACTGGATGTGCTGCCTGATACGAACCAAGCTTGCTCCTGTTGTTAATTCAGTTATATATATCAATTATTTGCAGGCTGACACTTTATTAGTATCGCACACAGAACCAGGTCTGTGCTTTACTGGAAAGGTGTCCTCCTTTTAATATCTTTAATTATAATACTATAAATTATGGCATAGAAAACATTTTGTTGAGGTAGGTGAAACTAAAACGAGCGTTCTCCCCATGCGTCTGTGGGGTTTGCTATTTCTTTGTGTAATATTCTATAAACATCGAGATTCATCTGGAAAAGATATTCTGGTATTAGTGATACGGGCTTAAGGATATGAACGTATGAAGAAATAAAATAAAATAAAATCAGGGTATACAAGTAAAGTAATAATGGGTCAAAATCGGCGTTTTTGCATCATGCATGCTCCTATGATAACATAAACTTACGCAAATACAAGAAAAAAGTGTGTTCACAGAGCCACTCCAGACATCTACCGGTCTGTAGGCAGCTCTGTGAACGCACTTTTACTTGCATTTTTGTAAAGTTATGTTATTACGGGAGCATTTTCAAACAAAATGCCAATTTTCCGACATTTGACCTCAAACTGATCTCTTAACCAAACTACGCTTTTTATTGCCACAAACATTGCTAACACACTTGGCCATATCGACCCATCATTTGACAGTTCGACATCAAACTGATCTTTGACCTATTTCATAATCTGACAAGCAAGTTTATTAAGTGGAGATACGTTATAGCAGTGTAAGGATTGTACCTTAGGGTTTATTGAATCAGATTCTGTTCTACTTTATTTTCGAGTGAATCTTCAAGAATATGATTGGGGTGTTAATGTTGTGTAGCAAGTACCTAAGTATATTCCTTTTTGTGTGGCACACAATATTATCTAGACCGTGTTTTCTTTACAAACATATGCGTGATTTATGTTTACAAATATTATTTGCTGTAGTAAAATATTTCTGACCTGTATCCGCATAGATTCACATAATTCATATCACTATCCATCTCATATACATGTATGATGGAATTTTCTGGAGAACTGTTTTCACTCAATTTCATCGTAGTATCTGAACATTTGAACATTTGAATATTGGATAAAATCATTTCTAATATTCGAAAAAGAACAGGCCAAAGTTCGTTAAATTATCCCAGTAGTCGTGTAAAATAATGTCGTCAATGGAACGTCCCACTATTCTCTCTACTCACATAGTGTTTAGCTTGTTGACCTCAAGTTAATATCTGACGTATTATTCCTAAAGAGCATTTCTTTTATTTGTCTAAATACAAAACTAAAAGCGATTTTGGAGTCTTTTAACTATATTTGACATTTTTACCTGAAATTAGCTCTTTGGTCTATTTTGTACAACCGGTAACATGATGTTTACTGATGTATTGTAGGATACTAGAACAGTTTATGATACATTATCCTTTCTGCCCCGGGGATTTAACTAATCCAATTTCTGTTTTTTTATAGTTCTGCATCTCGACTTGCTGACATACTTAAAAACTCTTGAGAGTTTGCAGTGAAATAGCTAACATTTTCCAATGTTATCGCACTTTAGGGAATCTCAGACTGAAACACACCTGCATTGGTTAAAAAAACCTCATCCGTTTTATGATCTTCTATTTTCAACAGGGAGATTGAAAATTGAAACGAATAACGATATACGGTTGAATAGTTAGAGATACTCGGGGACCAAGTTTATTGACCAATATTTCTAATAAACCCGTGGCATAGGTCCCTGCAATCTACATTGAAAAGACGTAAAATATTGGCTGATACCTCACTGAGAAATAGGCCAGGAGATTGTCACACATGGGCAGATAAAGGACAACAGTCACATGATAGCCTGTTAAATCGCTTACATTTAGTATCATTTACGGATCTCAACTGTATTATGAGCCAGTGATAATATGGGCATAGGCTGCCGTTTCTCGCGCTGCGTTCTGGAAAACCAACCAAACTACACTCGTTGCAGGAGACAGTAAAACTTGATAACTCCACGGAAGTTCAGCATTCAATGATTATTTCTATAAATAAAACGAATTTGAAACAAGATATGGCTTAGACTTTGCTTCAAATGCTCAAATTTACATTTGATCATGGCATAAACTGTTGATTTGATTTTGTTACAACCGATTTTGTGTGTTGACATCACGAGACTGCAAATCGACGTGAATTAGAAAGTTGGTGCTTCCTACCGGGGCGGCAGATACACGTTATTCTATGGGTACTTTTGCCTTCGTTTGAGCTGAGGTTACCTCTCGTGATAACAGTTTCTAAAAATAATATAAATATGAATCAATGGCAAAAGTAATGTGTCAATATTCTACCATCGGTAAATCTATCATAGCTAATCCATGAATCGAGCATGTCGGGGGATTGTTCATCTATATATGTAGAGGTTTCTCACATCACAATTGGCTAAAGGCAGTATGATATATACCATAACACTGACTAAAAGAAAAGTGAAAAAGCTATTTTAACAGAATAAACACCACACACGTAATATTTTGCTATCTTTCGATCCCGTTTCCAAATCACAGTAAAAACCGTCTTTGTGTATGGTAAATATAGTATTAGAAACAGTCATGACTAACTCGGACTGATTGATTTTGCTAACTAGTTTCACTGCTTTCAGCAGCTCTTCAAAGCATCGTTTATTGAAATCAATTCGATTTATATAATTATATATAGATATCTATATATATCTTGTATTGTTACAGTAAACATATCAAGATGTCAGCGTGCGAGTGTATATATTGTTTGTTTGTTCGAGTGTATATATTGTTTGTATAATCCTCTATATGTATATCTGTTCTACTCGCTTGTTCATATCCATGTTTAATGACCTACCCATTATTAATCATGTATTTATGTTCGTCCTATCGTATGTCGAAAGCGTTGTATTATCATAGACAAGGGACAACGAACAACAGGGCCCAGTATTATTTGTGTATCCTGTAGACTCTGTGTTGCATGACTGTGAATATATGTTTGTGTATATCGAAAAATGAATACAAATATTTATTTAAAATCTGGAAATTTAGACGAAATTTTGTCCGCAGGGAATCGATTTATTTTCAGCTCGCTCATAATAGCACGCTAGCTTCCAGTTTAGACCGTCTGGAGCCGCTCTTAATTTTTGCTATTGTGCGTGCGCGTTGCATTCCTTCCGCAACGTGGGCAGATACGTAGCTATAGATTTGAATGGCCTGTTCAAAGTAACAGCCAATGGGTGGGCGACGAGGGAGAATTGTTCGCCCCTTATGTGGAATCTCATTATATTCCGCCGCAAGCTGAGGTTATGCAGAGCAAAGTTAGAAAGCAATCACTTTGATGCTAAAATGGAAATGATATGGGGTCGTTTAATCCTTATGCCAAATCTAACACGAATACCGACATAAATTAACTTTAAAGAGACCAGCTGTTGAAGCTGTTATAATTGGATATTATGTTCCCCAAATTTTAAGGCAATTAGAACACAAAGAAAAAATCAGGTACTTTTGCTTCCTGACACTAGTTGACCAAGTTGGCACCCTACTGCCCCTGGTGGCCACCTATTTTTATTAGAATTTCCGATGTAGCTTTCTCCCTCGAAAACTATTAGGGCATTTTTATGGAATATTAACTTTTCAGTGAAATACACGCATTTTTCATACAATGCATATCTAATCCCATATATTAGAGTAGGGATAGATCGTAATTGTACACCATACAGAATCTCAGATCACGTCATAATAAGCCTGTTGAAAAACCATGCCAATTTATTTTCAGTATTGTCTGAAAGATGATGAAAACAAACACATGTTAGGGACTGTTCAAAATTTATCAGAGGGGGGGGGGGGCGGTGCAATTCGGGTGGGGGGGGGGGGCAAGAAGTTTTTCTTGTAGTTCGGGAGGGGGGTGCGTACTTTTCTTACTGGTCCAATGGGGGGTGCTTACTTTTTTTGCCAACTTGAGAAGGGGAGGGGAGACAATTTTTTTTGGTGCCTGTTTTTGTCGTGTAACGGTCGAAATGCGTTGCGAATGTCAGTTGCCCGCATTGTGTTATTGCTAGTTCGTTTTCGGTTGCTGTTCTATTTTTTACATGGACTGTTTGAAATTGTGTTGTGGCGAGTGTTGTAGCAAACAATAAAACAATTCGTGCGAAAACTGAGAAGTTCTCGTCTGAAATCTTTGAAGGTTTTGAGGTCTACCATAAAGTAAACATATCTTTTGGTTTATTTCGTTTTGTAAGAATGTTTTGCTTTAAAACCTCCAAATTTTGAGTAGTCTGACGTACTTAAATGTAAGATATGCGGCTTAATTTTAGGTAAATTTCGGTACATCATGCAAATTCTAGTACAACAACAACAACAGCAGAGCAATGTTAACTGTAAATGGCGTAATGTGTTCAAATCACTTCGTAAGAATAGTCGATAGATAACGAGAAGCAGGGTTTTTTGCCGGGTATATTGCGGTTTTTTCTGTTTTGCAGTCAATGTGGTTGTGGTTATACCGTACTCGATCTAGTCAGTATATTTGAACACCACCGGAAAGCTGTTCCCTGGTGTATGAGATGACTGGAATTTGTGAAACCATAAATATGAAATGAGCATTGACGTGTTGCCTCACTTATTCGACACCTATATCATGTACATACATCTGTTCATTAGTTTTTTCTCTTTTTTTTGTGGGGGTCACTAGGTCAAAATAGTAGTCAAACTAGGTAACTTGCTACTACCATATATACTGAAGACCCCAACTAGTATCGCATATGCATAAGCTTTCAATTTGTCACCAATTACTTGTTGCCATCAATCGTTTCTTCATCTGCCAGGGCCCTATTCAATTACCTCTAGAACCACAGATATCGATTCCAGCAAACCTGAACCTGTATTTCCCAGTGAAGTGAAGATGGCATGGTATAAAGCAGATGATGGCCAGACCACCACAGCAGAAGCCATGGACTTGGTTTGGATCTTAGCGAGACAGAACGTGGAGGAAGGCAATCCCGGTAAAGAAAAACACGTTCCAGCATGGAGTGGATTCAATCAGAGAGTGTCTAAATCGAATCCCCTGAAGACAACGGTTATTTGCCAATCATACACGCACCTGCACATGATTATGACACAATCTGGACCGTTGTCCAAAACTGCAAGAAGATGTCCGAGAACTTGGGTCAATCTACGACGGTGATCACTTTCGATGAGCAGATATACTGCAAAGCAAAGATGTTGCAGTGGCACAGACCAAGCGCGTGTGAGAACGTTGTTTTCATACTCGGTGGATTCCACGTGCAGATGACATTTGCAAAGATGATCGGTAAGCACATGGTTGCGTGACGTCTGGGTGGAGAGTGGTGTTTATGGCGAGAACACGGCTGACAATATCCTGAGAGGAAAATTGTGGAACAGGGACATCCGAGCTCACAAACTCACTTTTGAAGCTGTGTGGAACATCCTTTGGCCATTATTCGTTCAACGGGCAATGGACAACCAGTCATCGGTATCTGATGAAGTGGAGAAATTGGTAAACTTGCAAGAGGATTCAACAGAGACAGCGACTCGCTCATTGAAGACTCTCTGTGTGAGCTGCTGCCGCACGTGCAACATCTTCTACACTTGGTGAAACAGTTTGATGCGGACCATGCTGACAATCCAACATTTACATTTTGGAGGCAATTCATGGAGCTGGTTGCTATTTTGTTGCGGTTCACACGGGCAGCTACGGATGGCAATTGGGAACTGTACCTTTCTGCCTTCGCAGAAATGCTTCCATGGTTCGCTTTATACGACCATGGCAACTACACTCGCTGGGGGACAGTCTTCCCTGCCGATATGAAGCAGCTGCAAACGACGGCCCCAGACGTTTACAGAGGATTTTTGGATGGTGACTTTGTAGTCAAAGAAACGCCTGGGCGTTTCAATCAAGTTCCAGATGACCAGGGGCTAGAACATGTCAACAAAATGGGCAAGGTATCCGGTGGTCTTATTGGTATCACCCGCACAGAAGCAGCGCTGGACCGATGGAGTCTGACATACAATGAACGGGCTTGTTTAGCTGGGGATACCAAGGTCATGTTTGGCTTGCTAAGCAACGAAGATGAGGACGATGACAAAACTCACCCAGACAGTGGGAGTTTGCGGTGGAAACGGGACCATCACGATCTGACCAAGTTGGAAGAGAAATTAAAGGACGTTCGTGTGTTTGAACATTTGGAAGAGGATCTGATATGCATCACAATGCGGGATGTAGCCTCAGATTACATAAAGAGCGATCCTTAAACGGCACCAGAACGAGGAAAGCAGAATCTGGAGCAGTTCGTCAAGGCAAGCCTGGTAGAGCGCACGGAATCTTTCTATAGTAGCATAAAGCAGAACAAATCGAAAACCATAGCTTCCATCTATTCAGTCGTCGTTGATGCTGGGACACAGAAGGCCAGTTTCATAAGAGCAGACCGGGACCTGTTTCGGAGGGTTATTGTTGCAAATGAAGGCGGCAGAGACGTAGATTTGGATGAAATGCTGGGCCAAGAACTATTCCCTGTTCCCCTGTCCTTAGCGACAACTGTTGGCAAACTCCGGACTACCGCCAAGGCACAGCTAGCAGCCATTCTTCAGGAGGGTGGAAAAGTTGGTAACAAAGAACTGCCAAATTCCGATTTACGTACATGCACAATTATCGACGGTATGGCCGTTGTCCAGGTGATTGGTAAACCTAGTAACGCCCTAACATTTGGTGATCTTACTGACATTTTCCAACGGAATGTGTATTCATATTTTCGGGGTAACTGTACCAGAGTGGATGTTGTATTCGACCGGTACCTGGAATATTCGATCAAAGGTGGAACTCGACAGAGCCGCAGTGGCAAAACGAGGACTATTCGACGAGTGATCGACAGTCGCAATGTCAAACTCCCTGAAAACTGGAAAAATTTCTTCAGTCTGGGCGAGAACAAAGCCAATTTTGCAAGTTTTCTATGTGATGAACTGCTTTCAAATCCTCCAGATGACACGAAGGAACTAGTGATTGGTGGGGGCTTTGCTGACATCTTGCAAACTACCTCGTCCGTTGCTCGGGATGTTTCTCAAATCTGCGCAAACCATGAAGAGGCCGATACACGGATAAATCTCCATGCTAAGGATGCACATCTATCAGGATATCAGCGAACAGTCGTAGCCTGTCATGACACGGACGTCCTTGTCCTCCTCTTAGCCAGTCGTCATGACCTTTCTGAGGAAGTGTGGATGAAAACTGGCACCAAACGGGGACCCAATTACATAGCCGTCCACAATGTGGGGAAAAAGTACGATCAAATATTCTGGCATATCACGCCATAACTGGATGCGACAAAGAGCTGAAACCAGACGAAACTGTTCTTTCAAAAGCAGAACACTTTGTCTGTAAATTGTATGTTCCTTCAACAGAGGTCAGCTCCATCCACGAAATCAGATGTTCCCTGTTTAGATGGACAAAGTCTAACCTGGAAAATCTCCCTCCGACAAAAGATGCATTGGTACAGCACATACGAAAGGGCTCACTATCAGACATTGGTGTGGCGGCAATGTATGGTGTCCGAACCAGATTTACCACCAACCACAGAGAGCGGCTGGGAAATAAAGGACAACATTCTGCAACCCTTGTTGACTACGAAGGAATTGGTTTCAAAGCAATGTCTCCAGCTTATGACATGTGGCTGCAAGACGTCGGAAGCTCCATGTCAGTCTAGAAGATGCAACTGCACGAAACGTGGTTTACGTTGCATTCGAAGCTGTGTCTGTGCTGGGTCTTGTCGAAATCCAGAGACCATTCACCAAGACTTCGACTAACACGTAATACTGTTGTGTACTACTTATCTCCGTAGATTTTTATTGGTTGATATATAAAACAAGACACGTGATCTGTTGCCAAACATTTCTGAAAGTGTATCAAACGCTTGTGAACATGCGCGTTAGTGGCATTATTTCAAAGGGATTTTGTATGTGTATAATATCATTCTGGAAACGCAAGAACTTAAGACAATGGCTGATTTATGTTTTGTTGGGATCCACAGATCTGAAATGATGGAAAAATAGACGTTGTGTCTTGTAACTTGCGGCTTGCAGTTATGTAACAATTTCTGCTACATGTAGATTCGATACAACTACACAAACTTGGACCGTATGATTAAAGGCGTTTGTAGTTGTTTGGTCTTTTCTCAGATGTGCTATGCAAACCCGGAATAGAACAATTTGACTGATTGTAGTATAAAATGTGAATAAATAAACGAATACCCATGTAAGCTCATGTCAGCAGTGGTACATACAGGGTGAAAACTGCGTTTGGGGCCATTTTGTTACATTATTTGACCTTTTGACCCTTGATATGTTTACATTTAATATGTAATTCTTTAATATATATATATACAATTCAGCGCAAGATAGTGCGACTCGTATTTGTGTACGTTATGTCACAGGAAATCCGAGAGAGACAAGATTTCGTGTGTCATTTTTGACATAGTTTGACCTTTTGACCTCAAATTGACCCTTTTAACTATTTGCCAAAGTGGCAACATGGTTTTTCATGGAGTGTAGGTTTTATGAAACAAAGTTATGATAGTGTGTTGCTTCTACCCCGAGGGTTTAGCAAACCCGATTTCTAGAGCACTTTTTCTGATCTGCCCCTGTATTAATAGCTCCAAGTCAAAAACTTTCGGCAGTATAAACAATCAACGATCTATAAATAGACATCCAGAGCTATTTTAAGATTAAGTGTTTTGTAGCCCTCTTGTCTTTCCATGTGGAAGAGCTGAAACGTTATTGATAACTGTTTTCAGCATAACAAATCGAAGAACTAATTATTCAGCATAATTACTCAGTAACTGCTTTAATCAATCCTGCGTGTATAGCTTCTTAGATCCAGGCACTTCCCTTATATGCGTTGTAATCTTAATTGCTTATTTGAACGCCAAATCGCGGCTCCGTTCTCTGGAGCAATGTTCCGATAACGTTGTCGTTTCTTGCCTTTACGGGCTTAATTTCCGAGTTGCCAGACTATTAGTTGATACCAGCAAGTCGTGAATGAAGCTTAATCCAATCTATTCTGTTAAATGGGGCATTCTAGCCAATTACTATGTATGAAATATGTGCTAACTAAAGAATTGCTGCTGTAATGAATCAATACAGAATTTGGAAATTTCGTCCAGATAACAACCAATGGTATAAACTTCGAACAGATTTTGTTCAAGTTTTTCATCAAAATTAACTAAAAGAAGCATAGATGGTCTGACCATGTTTAAGCAACATTTGATGATGTATGGTTTCATAGATAGATTCGGATCTGCATTGTATTGTTATTAGTTCATTAATCTGAATTTTTGATGGAAAACATCGTTGATATAATCTTGGATACCGCTATCAAACATACCGCTTGATCGATCGGAGGTCAAGCCTGATCGATCGGCCGTGGAGAAATGCTCTTTGAGACGCCCGCCTCAGCCAACTTTCGCAAGTATTACTCTTTCAAATATCCAAATGAACATTAGCCAAAGTCTCTGGAATAACTCGATGATGATCACGGAATGTATGAAGTGAAGTGGCTAAGGCTCAATTGCATGTCTTTAACTACAAGTGGTAGTGGCATTGTGCAGTATCGCTACATTGAGCAGCCTTTAGGGGTATCAAAATGTTGTCATATATGTTCACCCGTGCTATTCCTCTCTGTCTCAGAACGGCAATAATATGAATTTAACCCTTGGTCGAGGGATTGTGTGACGCTCTTTCTACATGCAACATGATTGGTGATCATTTTAATATCGATACATGGATATGTTTTATCCCGATGCTATCAACCCAACACTCTAATTGATTTTTAATATCGGACGATTGTAGAATAACAGGTTATCTACGAGTTCTTTTCTGAACAATTTCCCCACAAGAGTTTTTTATGGAGGCTGCACGAGCTTCAGTAAGAGTGGGGGTATATCATCTGTTTAGTGACTAGCATAAATACCTTCGCAGTCATATGTTTCAATACCCTTCAGTCTACATTAGGGCGTCTTTGCGAAAACCCGCAGCTCTTATAAGAAAAGATAACGCATGGTGCTGTAAAAACATCTACAATTCAAGAAATATGCTTTACAGAGTTTGAACAGAGGACCAACCCTGTTGAATTACTTCTGATGAATTTCAAAACCTTTGTCCGACAACCTCGATTGGGGATTACAAGATCGTACATTCGATCTTATTGGCAATGCTTGCATTACACTGACAATCTGCATTAGGTTCAAAGTCGACATTGCAACACCGAAAAATTGCTCTCGTTGGTTCTTTTTGTGTATGTATATGGGTAGGTTAGGATGGATTTTGCTCGGTGACCTACCTATATTCTTTTACTGTGAATACTTGTGTATCAATATGAAAACGCGAAACATTTGGGTAGTTTTCGTTTTAGATCTTTCTCCACATGCCAGTAATCTCAATGATGTCCACAGTTTGGCGACAAAAATTGAAAACTGCCTTGTCTTCATAGAAATGCCGGTAACTGCGGGCATTGAGAGAAAACCTATTTTTTATTTACAAAAATTCCATGAGAACAGAAAAGCGTGCTTTAATTTTACGGAAAAAATGTGGCATATGTGTAAAACCGGATCCCATAATCGACCAATCCAGCATAATAAATTATAGTTTGAAAGTACAAAATTGACTACAAATAAAAATTTCGTTCGATGACATATATTTATACGAGGAATCTCCATCGTAGTATGTTTTGATAAATAAAATGTATGTCTTTTCATCAAATGTATCATACAAAGTGCTTTGAAGATCCGCCACCACGCCCCACCCATTTTCTGCAGTCGTCGATACGTTATTGCTATGGAATCGACTCTTCCAATATGACGTCGACACGCATGTTTGCCTGGCGAGCCAGCATGAAACAGTAGTTGAAAAGTCACAAAAACGAATGAGAGGGAAACGTTTTTTATTTCTCTGCTCCTTGCGCTTATGACAAACTACGTAGTTTGTACAGATTTCGTAAATTTGCGATTGCTGACTGAATTATATAACAATAGACAATTTCTCTCCCCAGTCTGTTCCAATCGGTGGAAATAATTGCCAATTCAAACCGACGACAAACGGATAGATTTTCTCGGAATTGTATTACCTATGTCGTAGCGTTGGTGTGCCTCGACTAGCAACACCTACTGCGATAGATAGTTAAAATATCCCCCGTTAAAATTGTCCCTCCACCACCCGAACACACGTCCTATCTCTCTCAGTCTCAATCCCTATCTGACGATATCAGAGCATGCACGAAGATTGACCAAAGTTCTAGCTTCTGGCCAAAACCGGTTTGGAGCAATCTTCTGGCATGTACGATTTATTTCGAGGTAACAGGGCTAGCAGTTTGGATCGTAAAGCTATCCCTGCAACACCCCTCCCCGTTTTCTCTTTGGCGAAGATCTTATTTCGCCCTTATAAAACCAGCCTTCCAGCCTTGACAACTATTACTAAAATACGAGACAAAGACGTGAATTCTCCATGTTATATCACATGTGTCAAAATGCGTAACTTGCAGTGTATAAAAGTACACTGCTTCCTAAAAGCACCCAACTTCAATAAAATGGTAACCATCCCACTAGTCCAGTCTCATTACCAGACTGTCTATAATTACACCCAAACCCACTAAAAATCTCATTCAAATGGTCAGCCTCATGAGACTGATCACTTTATTTCTCAAAAATATAATCCGCAGGCCAGCCTACCAGTTTTACGGCCCCAATAAATATAATCAGCCGCATGGGACTGCTCATCTTAATTCTTAAAAATATAATCCGCAGGCCAGCCTACCAGCTACATGGCCGCAATTAATACAAAAACATCATCCAACCCACCACTGGTATAGCAGACCAGCCTACCAGCTACATGGCCACACCAAACACCAGAACATCATACAATCCACGACTGGCACAAGCCTCTAATCTAATAGCCGTCCAGACTATAAATTGGGCTCCCCATTCTCTCTCCCGTAATAATTTCAAGGCTCGCCTTCACCAGCGGCCAACACTTTCTATCAGAGAGGGAACCCACAGGGACGAATGTACGAGGAGCCAGCAGTCTGCGTGCACTCAGACATGATGACCCAGCGCACACCCGCCCCAGCAAACAGCTACCTCACCAGAGAGAAAATCTGTAGGGGGAGAACATAACCATAATTGCTACACCTCCACACAAAAAGATCATTAAACTCCTAACTAGACGAGGGTTGAGACTATAATCGAATAATGACGTATGTATTCACTCCCCGAGTGGTAGTTATCCTGCCCCACCGGATTCACAATAAATCATAACGCGAACTACAAGATTTCGGATAGACAACTCTCATCAGGGCTTCATGGTGAAGACATGGGACGAAGAGGAATCGTACGTCTTCCTGAACCCCAGGTCTCCGACATGACCACCCGCACTACTATATCTTCTCCAAATCACTCCACATATTACCTTCACCACATAGACTTCCATGAACGTGCCACATAGCTTAACACACACAGAAAAACTCACAAAAAAAACAGTTATAAAATCTCAACAGGCTTCACATAGAAATGCCATTAACGCATAAATCTGCATCACAGTCTTCATACACAGAAATTTTCTAACCACACCGCAACTATCGAACCCAGGCGTCTAGCACCCGGTTCCCTCACATATAGAATACTCAACCACACCTAGTTCATCACCACGCATCACACTCCACCCATAACACACTAAACGTTTTACGCCACAGCGCAAACCACAATATTCGAACAACATTCAACTCCCAAATACACATCAGAGTTTCTCCCACATTACACATGCGACGCCGCAGCACAAACCAGTGTTTTCCACACACTGCTCGTACAGCGCCACAACACAAACCCGTACTCAACACACCGGAGTTCTCCACACACTACACGTACAGCGCCGCAACGTAAGCCAGTGTTCAACACACACCGGGGTTCTTTACACACTACACATAGGCCTACAATGCCACAACATAAACCAGTGTTCGACGCACACCGGAGTTCACACGCTACACGTACAACGCCGTAGCGTAAACTACAGTGTTCAACACACACCAGGGTTCTTCACACATAACACATACAACGCCGCGGCGTAAATCACAGTGTTCAACACACACCCCGGAGTTCTCCAACACACACGATAACTCCAGAACAATATTTCCAAATACACATTACATTACACAGCACATTAGCAACAATTTGGGTCCAGAACTCAATTTCACAATGCTCCAAATAAACATGCTGTACAACAAAACAGAAATTCAAGAGCTCAATTCCACAATGCTTGAAATAAACATCATGTACAACATAATCAAATACAATTTAACCTCCACTGCATACACGTGATGGCACACATGAATATATCCCCACAGCTGTCACTGGCAGAACAATATAAAGCCCACGTTAAACAAATCACCACTCCATAAAAACTCAAACTGCAAAAAACCTTCCTCTCTCAAACAACCAATACCCCCTCTCCAAAATCCACTACACATAGATAGGCCAAGAGAAACTCAAAACCCAGCCACAGGCCGTCAACCAAAGAGGCCAACACCACATCTCCAGTACAGCTAAAACCTAACACAAACAGTGGTACCTGCCTAACCAGCATTCCCATACTATTCATTCCCCGAATTGGCAAAGTCAACTCCTGGAGACTCCTAAAAATGGCTCAACTGACCGGGCTTAGGGCACGAGTAGCATCGTTGCGGTGGTCGGAAGGGCCGTGATGGCCAAGGGCGAGGGGACCTCTTATTTATCCCTTCCCTTACTGCCTAACAGTATCCGGAAAAGTTTCCCCCTCACTGAATCAACATGAAACGTCCTACATGTGACTGTCTGAAAATCCAACTCTCTCGGATCATACCGTGAAGTTGACTGATGGACTTAAACCATCACGCGGACACCGCCCCCACCATTTCATCCCGTCCCAATTCATCTCTGAATACTATAAGTGTTCCAGAATATTTTAATCGTTTTTTTTCTCTTCTGAGAATCAAGGAAAATAAGAACATCCAACACCATCCTACTAAAAACATCAACATCAATTCAAACATAATCACACAAAAATGAAACACAAAAACATCCAACCCTGACAGTACAAACCAGACAACTTGGGCGCCCAAGACAAGACTTCACAAATGACAATCTATACAACACCACATTGGGGACGATGTCGTAACGGTTCATCAATCACGGACTGGAGTGGAAATGCAGCATGTGACTGATAACCTCGTGCCCCCGTGAACTGGCAGCCAGAATTTCTGGCAGCCAGGACAGCTACTGAACGGGAAACCGAGGATGCACACCACATATAGACCCCACCCCACAAGACCAGCCATCCTGTAGATCACAGAGCAATGCACAAGTTACAACAACTGGTCTGATGGCCAACAGTGTCCCGGGCACCAGCGTCCGTTGTCATATCTTTTTACCATCTAACCAAGGGCGGACACCTAGAAATTCAACAATGTGCTGCCTCAGTTAAAAGACAGGAGACGGACACTCGTAGCCACCGGACACCCCCAGTCTCAAAACCACACATAGACTCCATCCCCACCAGGCCAGCCATCCCGTAGACCGCAGATTGATAACCACGACAATTACTGCCGTCGCCGGAACGTGTCGGCCCGGGGGGAGGTGGGTTTGGACCATGAGGTCAAGAAATCTCCATGGAGCGCCAGTGTCCGGCAGACTTTCTAAAGGACATCCCGACACCGGCGATCCAACTCGACCTACCGGTGGTGATTCACTAGTTTGGATTATAAGGGCCACCCTCAACCAGTCGAGCATCTACTCGACCTAACCGAAGCTCATATGCCCTAACCTTCTCAGGCACTTGGCCCACCTCTTTATCTAAGTCCAAAGATTTCTTCTACCCGACATGCACTTCGACCACTTCTCACCCCCTTCAATTTTTTTGCAGTGCTTCCTCTATGACCATTAACACATTAACGGCCCTTAATCTGCCATGTCAACCAACGTGGAATGATATATATGGTATATGCAGACAAATCAGAAAGAAATAAGGACTACTCAATCACAATTTATTTAAATACGTTCAAAAACTATCAGTGATTTTCCATTTCAAAAAGTCAGTGAAATAAACAAAAGTCAGTCCAAAGTGGAATGACATACGGTTACTGCAAACAATTCATAAAAAGTAAAATAAAATAAATACCAATCTCAATCTAATCAAATAAATGCAAAAACTCCCAGTGATTTTTCATTTCAGAAACTCACTGAAATAAACGAAAAACAATCCACATATTTCGACTCCCTACAAAACACCAAATTTGTCACCCAAAAAAAATCAATAATAGTGTCAACTTCTCACGCTCAGTGATCCTCCACTCCAGAAAATCACTGAGAGAAAAAAATAAATAAATAAATAAAACAGTTCACAACAGTATGTCGAACTTTGACACCAAAAATAACCCATAGTGTCAACTTCTCGGACCCCAAAAATGAAAAATATTTAAACATGTGCATTGCTCATGAGTTCAGAATAATGAAACACATTCATGAACAAATGCACACGTGCTACCGCAGTCAACACGTTCTAGTGTGCCTATTCAGCTACATACATTAGCGAAAAAGAAAAAGAACAAGACCCATCTCCAGAACAAGCGCAACTCGTGCTATCACACAGTCAACGCGTTGCCACTTCTTTGTTAATCTTGCACTATTTCAATTTACAACTAATTATAAATAGGACACTAAAGAAACCCAGGGTGGACCTGGAGAGAGAAAAAAATCAATCAATCGAGGTCACATCGAGGAGTTATAACTCCCAAGTTCAAATACATCCAGGAAATAGTCTGTCTTCTCAAGATGGTAAACTGTATCAAAATTTAAACTCACTCATTCACAACACGAACATATATGTAAACTATTGGTAGGCTCTGATTGAGCTCAAATAATTTATGGAATAGCTTCAAATATGGTTCAACGAAAGACAGAAACCGTTTGTGTACCACGAATAAGTGCTTTGCGCACAACGGAAACTGAATTGTAACCAAAACACTATATAAAACTACTTTCCATACCCAGGATTTCTAAACCCTGTATGTTTATTCTGATCTCGGGAAATAGTACTTTATGTTGGAAGATTCTGATTGAGCCTAAATAATTTAAGACAGCTTTAAATTTAAATTAGGCGAAGTCGGAAACCGATGGGATCCTATATCGGAAACTGACCTATAACCAATCCAGTCTATAAAGCCAATTTTCACATCTGAGAAAATCTACAACCTCAATGTCTTCTGAGTGAGCGAGTGAATAGAATTTAACGTCGCTTTCAACAATATTTCAGCTATATCACGACGAATCAACTAAGCACCACCCAGCCCAGGAAGGTCTTTCGATCAAGATACCAGTACTCTGTCGTTTATTCCCAAAATAATTCTAAATGTGTAACCAAAGCCAACAACAACATTTGTTGACATGCTTCCCTAAAACCTTCATCACCCCCATAGTGTCCAACATCATGAACAACCTTCAGTCTATCATTCAGACCCCTCACGGATGAAACATGGGCATGTTCTCATTCAATTCAATTTCAAACAAAACAATTTCCTGCACTGATCCAGAAGAGGGGAGAAAACAAAAACAGGAAATACATGTCATCAACTCATTTCAGAAGAATTGAGGGAAGTCTGATTACTATTATCACACTGACACCATGGTGTCGCCATTAATGTGAGCCGCATGACTGGCAATGCCCCAAACTATAAACTGAGCAATACAAATCACGTATCGGACAACCACAATTTTGTCAATATACATCTGGATTACTACAGAAATTGACCCGATGAGCGAAATTTTTAGCCGACCAGTTGACTATCGACTATCACGAACACCACGACATAAGTGGAACTATACAAATTAGGGACCAAACGTTCAAAAAATATCTTGAAACACAAAGACAAAACGTGTTTCCCTTTTATCGGGATGGGGAAAACGTTAGCAGAAAAAAAATCAACCGTTCTCAAATTAAATTGAGCTGCGAATAATCTGAGCATTCACCATCAACCCACAATTGTATTCCCCACACAAACTCCTCACAAACACCAGTATTAACTTTACTTCAAAATTTTCTATCATACATTTAGCACACAGCAGAAATATCTCGCACAAAAGTCAATCCACACAGCCGAAACCGATCACACAAAAGTAACACCTGGAGCGACAATGGAGAAAAAACTCCTTAAAAATTCAAATTTTCCATATACTAGCTCTATACGATAAAGGGGTACAAATATTTGATCATTGTATAGCCCTACCAGGCTCAAATCTCATTCAATACAACTGAGTCACTTTATCCGGTTTTTACCAATCTATTGGTCACGAACGGTCAACATGCCACTACTAATAACATACCGCGTTTATCACAGAACAATAAAACTCCATATACGGCGACGCCAAGTTCAATAAATGAATAGAGTAATACACTATTTCCCAGAAATGTTTGCTAATTGAGCTGGCTATTTACCAGAAATATATTTATTAGCGGACCGAAATGAACACATCAAGTCCCTCAAAGAGGCGAAGCGATTAATTACCACATTACACAAATCTATATATGCTGTCGACAGTGCCAAATTATACCGCATTGGCCTTCACTCTAACACAGCGCACCTATCACAGGGTAATAATATCGGTACTGTATATACAGCGACGCCAAGTTCAAGGAGTCAATGTGTTACACTATTTACAAGAAATGTTGACAAGCTCAGCTGGCTATACACCAGAAATATTTTTAGTAGCACAGACCGAATGGAACATATTTAATAGCCCAGGCCGAATTGGACAGCACTGATTTCCCAACAAAGAGCGGCGAAACGATCAATTTCTATAATCACACGAATTTGTGTTGTAGACGGTTCCGAATTTATCCTCGTGTAGGCCTTACTTATAGCATAGCGCGTCCATCACTGGGCAACAATACTGTATATACAGCGACACAAAGTTTATTATAGGACTACGGCCGACACACTATCTCCTAGAAATGCCAGCCGGCCAAACACAAGAAAAAATATTTGATAGCCCGGACTGAAATGAACAGAATCTACCAAGAAAGGCGAAACGAATAACCGTAACACCACACAAGCCTGTGTGCAAATTACTATTGACTGGGCCAACCAGCCAGACAAAGAAAAACCTGTTCTGATCTATTCCGAAATCAAAAGTCCGCTAGCCGTGAAAGAATTCATACAGAATCGTCTACTAAAATAGCCCATTGTCAGGATGATCTTCTCCCGGTAAAACAATTCGGCCTACAATCTACCCGTGAATAGCCGGCCAATACAGCAGGGGTTGGGGGTTCGCGAACAAAGGAAAAATGGCCGGCTATCTATACCGCACTTGTTTACCGGGAATTTTTCACAGTCTGGTTTTCCAGCGTAAATTGGCTCTCAACCGTTCTCAAAATTAATTTTATCTCGGACACCAGATGTCGTAGCGTTGGTGTGCCTCGACTAGCAACACCTACTGCGATAGATAGTTAAAATATGTATGCTGTTTGGGTCTGCTTCACATCAAATGACGAGAAGCCAGTGTAGAATATATATGCCATTCAGTCAGCTCGATATTCCCCGGCACTTTGTAGGCTTGATGGAGCTAGGACAATATTTCAGACGGTATATCTGATTTCCATTATTTTTTGTGGTCAGCTCTGAAAGTTCATGTATGAAAATTTTCGTCTTCGACGCAAGTTGGGTGAATATAACCAACATGCCAAAACACTGGAATTCGTTAGTTTGTACATCGGAATATACAGATTTGCCGAGGCACAGAACTTGTATAAGAGGTATTAGTGATAAGGGGAAAGAGTGGTAATAGGAGCAGTTTTGTACACAATCGTCTAGTCCGCCATTCATAATTCAGCCGTCGTCCATTAAAGAATATCCGCGTCCATAATCCAAAGACCTATTCCATATCCATATAACAGTATTAGCACCAAATTCAAAAAGACAACCATAGTATACATAAACATAGGCTAGTTTCCTGCAAGAGAGAAGCGGTCAACAGTTTTCAATGATGCCGACAAGACTTCATGATGTTCCACAAAAATATAAAATCCGTATCGCTGATCAGTATTCTTAATCCATAATAATCGTTGTAAAGTCGTTATCTAGAGAATGATATATCTCAGTCACGCTTTGATTGTGACTGTTCATATGAGCGCCATGAGGATCTTGAAGTACATCGGTTCATACGGCCCCTAGCCCCGGGTTAAGCGAAATGAGATGGATGTATGTCAGGTTATCAGGTGATGATATTAGCTCACACACTGAGTCATATGTTTGTATGACTATCTACAATAACCGTGTAAACCAAACTTTTTTTTTGTTCACAACTGATTTTCCGACCCAGGCAATGATTTTCTCAGATTGCATCACGTATGTACCATACACAATGTCCTCTGTACTTTATTGTATTTTACTGTATCTTGCCAGAACTGTTTAAGAAGAAACCGTGTTCCGCAAAACACTGCCCTGTGTCATCTACACCTACTTGACGTTGATTCCACCAGGTTCGAGCGATAGTTAGTCTTTCATACCCGGAATTTCCATTCCTCGCCCTTGCCTCAAGTGTTTCCTACATTTCCCACATGCCACAAACTACATATTCCTGAGATTGTTTTGAGGTACTGTGTAGCCGATACCCATGTATTCAATTGACAAAGTTTTTTTTCTCGAAATCTTGGATATGATATCGAATCTTTATTTAGACAAAACAATTGGATTTATTCTCTATGTCATTGTAACATTCGGCGACCGGTCGCACTTACCCTATCTCAGGATGTCGATATCTGCTCTAATCAATATTCGCTTCGCCCAACTGAAAACATCAAAACGTAAGTGCGAACTGGGCTGGAAAATCTACTTTTTTCTACTAAGGAGCCGATGTGTATGGGCTGAAGTGAACCCTAGGAAAAGCTGTTTAAGGCGCCTGCCTTAATTGACTGACTTTCGTCAAGTGTTACCATCTCTAAGCGCCCAAAGTGGCCGTTAATAAGATTCTATAGAATAACTAGATGAAGGCCAGTGTATAGCAGAAATGATAGCTAATGTTAAACTGAATGCCTTTGATTCGAGTAAATCAACGGTCAACAGTTTTAGATGATGTCGGTAAGATATGATGTTCCAAACTATCCAATCCGTAACGATGGTCAGTATTCTTAATCCATGATTTTCGTTGTAAATTCGTTATCTAGAGAATGACATATCTCAGTCACGCTTTGATTGTCACTGCTCACATGAACACTACGGAGATCTTGAAGTACGTGGGTTTATACACCGGGTTCTAACCCCGGGTTAAGCGAAATTCTACCACATTCAACGTGAGTAGTAAAGGCGTCCTGCTGTCCTTTGACCAATCAGAATTGAGAACGAAAGTAGGTCAAGTATGACGCGTTTGACGTCATCCTGTGACGTAATTAGGGCGTGGTTGTAAGAAACCGGTTTAACCGGTTTAACCGGTCGTAAGAAACCGGTTTAAATTAAGTCGTAAGAAACCGGTTAAACCGGTTTAACCGGTCGTAAGAAACCGGTTTAACCGGTCGTGAGAAACCGGTTTAAATTAAGTCGTAAGAAACCGGTTAAACCGATTTAACCGGTCGTAAGAAACCGGTTAAACCGGTTTAACCGGTCTTAAGAAACCGGTTTAAATAGGGCGGTATGGTGTCAGCCCCTTTGTTAGCAATCCCTTTGTTAGCTAACAATAAAAACATCGCGTGACCCTTAGGCGGTTAATAGGATAAAAGGAGAGCGTTTTCGAGTTCAGTGGTCACATGCCTCTGGCGCACGAAGGTGCGTTTTTACGTATTTGGTCGATCTCCTGTCTCGGTATACAATGGATGACGAGAAAACATTTGATGAAGGTAAGTTCACATTATCAATCATTCCTTTGAGAACAAGCGGTTCGTTTCTTAAAAGATTTATTGG
Organism: Hanleya hanleyi; assembly: GCA_036873755.1. NCBI lineage: Eukaryota > Metazoa > Mollusca > Polyplacophora > Lepidopleurida > Hanleyidae > Hanleya > Hanleya hanleyi. Next base: position 5,707 of record JAVTVY010054748.1, on the reverse strand, counting down.
TCGAATCATAGCGTATTTTGAGAGAAGGTCTTTCATATATTATAGATTGACACAACTCAATGTATTAGAGCAAATGCTGTGTATAGTTAACTGACTGCGAGTTAAATTATGTACCTAGGAATGTCACAGCCGGGCGAACATCTATTGTCCTTCTCTGGGCGCAACGGTCCATTACACTTTAGCGAACGGTCTCCTTTGATACGCGCTGGTGTACACGAAAATGATATTCTTTCTTTCTTGAATTTTCTTAGTCTAAAATAGTTCGATAATCGATGTTTATTAATTATTAGGCCTTAAATATATATGGCCGAATTTCTGTTAAATACTGTACGGTTGGTCATACCCACGGATGCGTGTATAGTTAGCTAACTGTGCGAGTTAAATTATGTACCTCGGAATGTCACAGCCGAACACACATCTATTACCGCATTGACACACGGGTTAACCCTGCACACACATAGATTTGATCCTTCTGTAATGGGCGCCTATTGTAGACCAGTTCCTTTGTACTCTGGCCGCTAATGTTATTCGTTCCGTGTCACCGCCATGGTACACCATTAACTGTAACACGGGGTGTTTTAAGCACTTATGATTGTATCTGTACTATAGAAACTTATGGCGAGATAGCCTCATTTGTAAAGACCCTTATTTGTGGTTAATGTCTCTGTTCCCCAGAAAAAAAAATCGAACGAACTATTGTCGGTGACTTCTATAGGCAAAGTTAAAAAAGCCGTACACCTGTCTCGCCGTATATCGGGTTAACGGGGAGAAAACGGTCAACTCTCTTGTTACCTCATTTATTTAAGAACTCTAAAAATTAAAAGGTATAGGAGATCTGGTTTAATACAGTATGAATGAATGAAGTTAAATCTTGTCTTATTCCCAAGCGTCTTTTTTGGTCACCGTTCACGATTGAGGTAAATATAATATGAAATTAGAATTGTATGACCAGTTATTTCATTTACAGATGCTTTCTTCGATGCACTCCAAGATCTAAGCTTACCGTCATCTCCCACCGCTAGTTTTAGGTATGTAATTATTTCCATCAATATTTGTGAATTTTTCTTTAGACCCTTGTTATTCGTTATTTTATTTTTATCTCTTATTCGTACTTAAAACAGTTTCGTTCAAAGGGTTTATCTTAAAAGATATCAGGAAATATTCCTAAATGATAGGTTAGCTCGGTGGATAAGACGTCGACCTCAGGATCGATCAGTCATGGGTTCAAATCCTGGTCGGATCGAGAAAACTTTTTTTTCTTCTTATGTTTTAATTTTTTTTCTGCTTATGATTATCCTCAGATATTTATTAAGCGGTTCTGATAATTTTCATCGGCCGGGGTTCAAACCCTACCCTGATCCGATTTTTTTTCTCCTTTTGAAAAAATTATTTATGAATATTTTTCAAGTTCAGTTGTTGTGTTTTGGCTCAGCCTAGTTGGATTAACCTCGTTCATTTATCTATGCAGTTTCAACTTAACGGAGGATGACCTTGTTGCTGATTTGGCTATACAATGGGAACGCGTACACGAAGAAGCGAGTACTAGAAGGTAAAGTATTAAAGTTAATTAATATACGAAAACGCTATATTGAGGTATACTATCCTGAAATACATCAGATACATAAAATACATATGAAAACTTTTATTTTTATTTTAGTACGAACACTACTGGTACGAAGAAAAGGCGTATCAGTAGTCACGAAAAACCGCTGACGTCGGCCGTTGAGAGTCCGAGCGTCATCATGATTTCAGATGATGAAGACTTCACCGAAAGAATGCCTAAAAGGTATTGTTACTTTGTTTTTGTTTTAATTCTTTTTATAAAGCGCGAATGAAATATGTTCTTATTAAGTTCTAATTTTTTTATTACAGTTCAACCCCTAAGACTAAGGGGAAAAAAGGGAAATCCAAGGGGAAATCCATAAGAAAGTCTGCCACGAAACACGTGGGAGACCAATACGAGAGCGCTGCTGGTACACCGAAGAAAAGACGTATCAGCAGTAATGAAAAACCGCTGACGTCATCCTTTGATAGTGCGAGCGTCATCATGTTTTCAGATGATGAAGATTTCGCCGAAAGAATGTCTAAAAGGTATTGTTACTTAGTTTTTGTTTTAAATATTTTCGTAAAAGCCCGGAATAAAATAAGTTCTTATTAAGTTCTAATTAAAACTATTTCCCTTTACAGTGTACCCCGTAAGACAACGTCAAAGGGGGGAAAAGTAACCACAAAGGGGCAACCCGTAGAAAAGACTACGTACGACGACTGTGGGCATGCGCACACATCCACTTCCGATTGTCCATGCCGTACGCTAGAGTCCCCACCTTCGGCTTCATCATTCACTACGCCTATTGTTCAGCGTGGTGGGGGGAACGACAGAGTTAATCCGATCGAAGGGTCTAGTGGTTATACGGTGAAGGAAAACAAACGTGTATTTCGTAAAAAATATAACACGGAAGAAATTATTTTCGGTGTAAAGTTAGATGAAAGTGTCATAGACACGAGTTGGCGGTCAAATATTGGCCTATTAAGTAGAGCTTTACAAGATGTTCTCGATAAGGCCTTAACACGCTTAGACGATCACGATCTCGTAAGGGTTTACGTGTTCCAAAGGGGTATGACCACGCCTATTGTACTTAGTCTTAGAAGGCGTGATGAAGTAGATGTTCAAACATTAATGGATTTGATTGAAAGCATGCTTCAGTCCAACGAAGAGTTACTGTTGAACTCTTCATTCGAAATTCACGTCGGTACGGTTAAACTGTTAGTGGGAGGGAAGGGGGCTCCCATAACCAATATCTACCACGACAAACTCAGGAAACGTTCCATAGTGACTATAAAGAACAAAGACTCTATGTGTGCTGCGAGAGCAATCGTCGTTGCGAAAGCCTATCTCGAGAATGATCCAGAAAAAAGAAGAATTGCGCATAAATGCGCAACCTTACAAACTCAGTTGGCGAGAGAGTTGTGTGAAAAAGCGGATGTGGATCCCGAACACCCGTGCGGTCTGCTCGACATGATTAAATTTGAAAACGCTTTGAATATTCAGATAGTGGTTGTCAGCGCAGACGCGTGTCACGACATAGTGTACAAGGGGGAAGTAAGATCGAAAAAGATATATCTATATCATAATTATTGCCATTTTGACGTCATCACAAAGATGAACGCATTTTATGCGCGTTCGTATTATTGCGCTGACTGTTACAAATGTTACAATGACAAAAATCGACATAAATGCGAGTTGACGTGCGACGTTTGTTACGCTAAAGGGTGTGTGGAAAACGCGAAACGGTCGTGCATGACTTGCCATCGTACTTTTCGAAGTGAAGCGTGTTTCAATAGACATAAAGTACAAACGCTTGATAGGGTGAAGAAAGACCAGAAAAATCTTTCCATATGCGAACGCTATTGGCAGTGTACGCGCTGTAAGAAACTCGTAGAAAGGGCGAAACGCGATCTGGACGACCATGATTGTGACGAATCATATTGTAAAACCTGTAGCGTATACCATACAGGAGATCATCGCTGCTTTATAGAGCCACTAGACGCTAAGTCGCCTAGTGAGAAACTCATTTTCTTCGATTTTGAATGTAGTCAAATCGGAGACGTACATCAACTCAACCTTTGCGTAGCTCAGAAGGTTTGCCACGACTGTATAGATTACGTTGACATTAACAAACCGTGCTCCACGTGCAAAGTAAGGCAAATTGTTTTTCAAGGGGAGACAACTGCGAACGACTTTTGTGAATGGTTATTCAGGCCAGTACATAAGGGGTATAGCGTTGTAGCCCATAACGCAAAGAGTTACGACGCGTATTGGTTATTGAAATACTTGATCGATAACGCCACCATTCCCGATACCATTTATAGCGGAAGCAAAATCATGAGTATACATTTGAAGAGCCTCAATATCAAGGTGATCGACTCTTTGAATATGATTCCATGCAGGTTGGCTGATTTTCCAAAAACATTCGGTATTAACGAACTTCGGAAAGGTTGGTTCCCTCACTACTTCAACGTCCCCGAAAACCAGGACTATATCGGCCCATTTCCCGATACGTCGTTTTATGGAGTTGACAGTATGTCCACAAAAGACAAACAGAGTTTTCTTGAGTGGCACGCGGAACAGTTGTTGAATGAGAGAGTCTTCGACTTTAGAAAGGAAATGTATGCCTACTGCGCCTCGGATACCGATATTTTGAGAAAATGTTGCATCAAATTCAGAAACCTGATTTTAGATCTGACAAAATCACCCCCCACCGCGATAGAAGAAGAAGAGCCAGCCGGTGATGATGCTTTCAATTACATCACAATAGCCAGTTTGTGCTTCGGTATTTACAGGCATTTGTTCATAGAAAGCGATACCGTAGCTAGAAATCCGAGCGAGGGTATTGTTGAAAGAGACCAATATTCGCATGTTTCAATCCAGTGGTTGGAATGGATTATGGCTACGAGTGAAGGCCAATTCTTGTTCATTCAACACGCTCTCAATGACGGTGAGAAACGTATTGGCCGTTATAAACTAGACGATTCGACAGAGACAACGGCGTCGTGTACGAATATCACTCGTGTTATTATCACGGTTGTTTAGTCTGCTACCGCTCGGACTATATAACCACGAAAACGGGTACGTCTATGCAAAACCTCTACGATAAAACTATGCGGAAGAAAAAGTATCTCGAGACGTTAGGACTACGGTATGTATGTAAATGGGATCACGAATTTCGCCGTGAAATAACGCAGAATCCCGAGCTTCAAACCTTCGTTTCACGACTCGATGTTCAACCGAGGTTGGACCCACGTGACTCGTTTTATGGGAGAAGGACAAACGCTTCAAAATTGTATCACACAGTGAATGAAGGAGAGCGAATAATGTACGTAGACTTTACGTCGCTCTACCCTTACGTGAACAAGAACGGTGTGTACCCAATGGGATACCCCAATATCATCATAAAAGATTTTAACGATGACCTCAACGTGTACACAGGTTTCATAAAATGTAAGGTTCTTCCACCGAGAAAGCTGTACCATCCAGTTTTGCCTTACAAATCTCAAAACGGTAGACTTATGTTTGCTTTATGTCGCACATGTTGTCAAAATTTTACACCTGAGTGTAACCATACTGACGAAGAGCGTAGCTTTACAGGGACGTGGGTTTCGCTCGAAATACAGAGAGCGCTTGAAAAAGGGTATCGCGTCGTCAAATTGTACGAGGTTTACGATTTCCCCCAGACTGCGATGTATGACGGTGCCAACCCCGAAAGCGGGTTATTCACTTCTTACATTAACACTTTCTTGCGTATAAAACAGGAAGCTTCTGGGTGGCCTGGATGAGTGAAAACCGAAAAGGACGAAGACGCTTATATCGAACAATATAGAGTACACGAGGGTATCGACTTGAACAAATCGAACATAAAACGGAACCCGGGGTTAAGAGCAGTTGCCAAATTATGCCTGAACAGTTTTTGGGGTAAATTCGGTCAACGAAATGGGTTGAGACAATCGACGTTCGTTAGGTCACCCGAAAAATTCTACGCCCTTTTGAACGATCATGAAAAAGAGGTCAAAGACTTCCACGACGTCAATGAAAACGTCGTACTTATGGAATGGGAACACAAAAGTGAACACGTGGCCACAGGGGCGTCTTCGAACGTCTACATCGCAGCGTTTACAACAGCTCAAGCGAGACTGAAACTTTACGATGTTC
>JAVTVY010054747.1:0-31998 GCA_036873755.1 Hanleya hanleyi | reverse complement strand
GGTGATGGTGGTAGTGTCTGTAAATATAGGAATGAACATGTGTCCCTCATCAGTCCATATGTATTGGTCGACTATTGAACATGTTGTGTACGTGTACGTTATGTCAGAGAACCTCTCGTCGCGATGGTATGCTTAGGCACATTCAATGCAAACACAACCAAGAGACACAGCCCCGCTATAGGTCCAACAAGAGCAGTAGAGCATCCCTATACGATGACGGTGAGCGGCCCTACCGCATATGGAAAGACGTCCTGGGTGATGAAGTTCTTAGAGGAAGGTGTGGCAACCCCAGCTCCGACACGTGTTGTTTGGTGTTATAGCCAATGGCAGCCCGCCTACGAAATTACAAGGTTACAGAATGTGGGCTTCGCCCCAGGGATTCCCCACGACATAAACGAACCGTATTACTTTGACCCCGAGCAGACCAACGTGGTAGTGCTAGATGATCTGATGTGTGCGGCCAAGGACAAATCACACGTCGCCGACTTGTTTATTAAAGGATCCCATCATCGGAATCTGTCCGTCATCTATTTGACACAGAATCTCTTTCCTCAAGGGAAGGCGTCCAGAGATATTGCCTTGAACTGCCAATACTTTGTGTTGTTCTCCAATCCCATTGACAGAGCACAAATCCGTGTGTTTGGTAGTCGAATTTATGCTTAGAACATCGACCATTTCATGCAGGCGTTTCAAGGAGCGACAAGTCGTCCGTACGGCTACCTGTTCGTAGATTTAAAAGCCCATACCCCCGAAGATCGTCGGCTGACGACCCACCTGTTAGCCGGCGAGGGATCACCGCAGCGTCATATACCCCAACACCATCCGCCGAGTCCACTCCTGGTAGAGCAGCAGCAGCAACACCCAACCGAAACCCGTACAAGGGAATGAACATAATGTAAACTCGAGGCTATGGAAGGATTTGTTCAAAGAAAGTATGGACGCCGAGATGGGCGAGACGTTGAGGGCCACAGAAAACAAGTTTCAACACAAAGGATATTCGAAAAAAAGAAGCCGCAATTTTAGCCCATAACAGATTGGCACCCAGACTACGACGGGCTTTACGTCAGCAGTATGTCGACCTCGTGACCCATATGAAATTGTTGGATAAGGATGCGGTTCATATGGAAATCGAAAAAACAGCGTCGATGTTGAAAACCTCGGGCATGAACTGGAAAGCGGCGTATGTCGGAGCAATAGCACAAAAGCAACATTTGTTCGAACGCATCATTAAACGACGTTAAAGCGCTAAGAAAGTGTGTTAAAGCGTTGAAACGAGCGTTAAGGCGTACAGATAGGGCGTTAAGGCGTAACAGTGGGGCGTTGGCGGGCGTTACTGTCTATGAAAGCAAGTGTATTCCCAAAACACGCACAGTCGACGTTCAACTGTCAACATGGCTTATACTTGTTCTGAGTGTGAACGCACGTTCACCAGACATTACGATATGATGCAACACCAGAAAAATATACATGGGATTGAAGACTCCGAGAAGTCCGTTGAGGCGGATGCTGATACAAAGACTGCTGAGAGTGTATCGACTGATACCGAAACAGAGATTGCTGACAGTCTGTCTACTGATACGGAGAGCTTGACCTCATATAGTCAGCCTACATCCCAGGAAAGTGAGGCAGAACCTACCTTTTGGGATCGTATTGTGGCAGCAGCTATCAGTACTCACGCTGAAGCGATCGAGGACGAGGGACAGGATAACTTACAACAGGCGTACACCCAAATGCGCCCCTGCATCAGTAAAACAGCCATGTCGATCTATGAACAGTATACCTTACTACCGCTTGAAATGAAAGGTGACCGCACGCACAGGTCCATCATGAAGACCAAGCGTCACTTGGAAGAAAATATGGGGCTACAACCCACCGAGGCCCTGGAAAATGCGATCAAAATGCGCAAATAACTGTTTCAGGACATGCTGCCCAAACAATATCCAGGCCTGCCCGACGACGATTAGAACAAACGAATGAGAGCGAACATGGCCGAAGAGGGGACTTTCTTAAGGACGGCTTCTGATTGGACAAGTGCAGCCGAGAATACATCTAACGGGCAAGAATGAATGGCGGTCTCTGATTGGACAAGAGTCTTCTCAAATTGTAAACATACCCAACGCGGCTCCCCCAGCGTGGGTATGATGTAACATTGGGGAGAATAAACTATATGAAAACTTGTTGTTGTTGTTCTTTCATCTGTCATCCTTGTTGTTGTTGTTTTTCTCTCATCTGTCTATATCATGGCGTCCAGGCGTTATGCTAGGGCGTTAAGGCGAACGTTGACGGGCGTCACCGCATTTCCAATGAATTAGTGACAATTCCATGAAAATCAGAGCTTTTGGGCTAATTCACCAGGGCGTTGAAGCATTGAGCTTGGCGTTGGCGGGCGTTGCTACAAGATGCCACTACGCATTCGGACCAAGAATGGTCCATTTCTACCCCCAAAAACCTTGTTCACACCCCAAAAATGCCCACTTTGGCTACTACTCCTACTGATGACGTCACAGATGGAGTGGACATCCTTCAAATCGGGACCTACATCCCGAGAGCTACAAAATGACACCCCACACGACGCATTCGGAGTAATAGTGGTCCATCTCTACACCAAATACTTCCCCAAAATGGCCACTTTACTTACTACACCCAACTGCGCATGCGCAGATTGACGCGACTTTCAATCAAAAACACGCCATTCTGACTCTACCCCACAAAAGCTTCACTTTGACACCTCCCACAACCCATTTGGACTACTAGTGGGCCATATTGGCCTCAAAATGTCTATTTCCATACTATGGCCTGCCTGTGCATGCGCAGAATGACGATATTCCTACCCCACATCCATCCAGTCGGATGCTCCCTCACGTGTGCTTCACATTGATACCTCACTCGACTCCAACGGACCAATTGTGGCCCACCTAAACCCCAAACCGTCTATTTCCATTCCGTTTCCCCATAATTCCCTGTCTGCGCATGCGCAGAATGTTGAACACGAACGACACACTTGTCCAAGCGGATGCTCCTTCACGAATGCTTGACAACGATACCTCATAAAACTTCAACGGCCCAATCTAGCCCCAGAACTCACTTTTCAAGCTGCGAAAACTGACCTCTGGCCTAGTGGATTTCTGGGAGCACAAACTGAAACGTCGCACCTGTTTGTTTACTTTCTTATTTATTCTACTTTTTATGTGTTTTGTACTCTGTCCCAGATGGGATGCTCAGTACAATAAAGAATCTTATCTTATCATGCTCACAATTAATTTTCAGCGGAACGAATCTCGCATTCGTCTATTTCCGTATTGGCGGAAATTAGCCCAGTTGCTGAATTCTGGGGATAGATTGCTATTATTCAACTAAACATAGAAATAATTTTGTATAATTTGAATGAATTATGTTCGTTTGGTTAAAATTAACTGAATTTCACAATAAAATGCGCCCAGATCTCTCGATTATCAAAGGCACTATTTCGTAGCCGGCGCACTGCGTGATCGTCATACGCTCCCCACCGGTGGGGATTTGTGCGTTCTATGTGAGAGGCTCGTTCCGCCAATACGGAAATAGCCGAACGTGAGATTGTTCAACGGCCCACTAGGGGCTCACCTCGTCCCCAAAGCGTCTTTTCCCACAATTCCCTGTCTGCGCATGCGCCGAATGTCGAACACGGACGACACACTAGTCCAGGCGGATGCTCCCTCACATATGCTTCACATTCATACCTCATACGACTCCATATGATCACTAGTGGCCCACCCAGACCCCAAAACGTCTATTTTCATACACTTTGTCTACTGCGCATGCGCAGAATGACGATATTCCAACCCATTACCCACCCCATCGGATGCCCCCTCACGTAGGCTTCACATTGATACCTCACTCAACTCCATCGGACCATTAGTGGCTCCCCTCGATCCCAACACGTCTATTTCCATACCCTTGGTCTACCGCGCATGCGCAGAATGACGATATTCCAACCCTACACCCAGCCCATCAGATGCCCCTTCACGAATGCTTCACATTGACACCCCATACGACCCAATCGGACCATCCATACCCCATACAGGCATTTTTCCGTATAGATTTGATATGCAAATGTTCGAATCGGGGAAGATAACCCGGAATTTGCCAAAACTCACAAAAGTGCATCAAGAGTTACCTCCCCATTGGAACTCTTCTGTGTTGGAGGTCGTTTTTGGTCTCTTGAGAAACAACGACCCCTGTCGGACGCTTCACGGGAATCAAGAGTTATCTCTCAAGTGCAAAGAGGCCAATGGGACCTTTCCCGTCTTTCCTATACTACTACCCTGGCTAAATTCCATCAAAGCTATTGTGTTAACATGCAAGTCGGAAGGACAAAGCAGACAATACCCTTCGGCCAAGACTGGCTGGAGGGTAAAAGTCAATAGTCTTCTTCTCTGCCCTCACAATGTGCATCCCAGAATTGTACTTATAGCATAAACATAAAAATGTTCAATGGTTTACTGATTTTTAACCACAGAGAAGTTGACCTTTTGACCTCAAGACTTATAGTGTTCGTCTTTGATCCATGGGTATAGGTATACACAAAGTTTGGCACCAATCCATGACAGGGAACTGAAGATATCGCACAGACAAGCAAAAGTTAACAAACGGACAGACAGACTTAAATCTCCATCGCATTATACATCCCTCCTCTAATGAACAAAATTTACGTGCTATATTTTGGATTGTTAAACGTGTTGAGCGCTAGACTAAAATACGGCAAATTTATCAGTACTATACCAGGTTGTCCCCAATATCGAAATTCGGCGAAAGCAGTATTTCGTCCATCTTATTTGATGAAACACGAATATGACATACAACCACGTCGGGTTGGAGTAAGGGGAAATATGTATATTTTTCATAAAATTTACTGTCACAGCGAGTAGGTTACAGTGTGCCAATAAAAAGTTGTGTCCATCTAATGATTGACCCCCTTGATGGTCTCCCGATTTTCACCAAACTATGTCTTCGGAGAACACACGTGATCAATACCGAAGTTCAAGACATATATGAAGTGTCAAATAGCTGTATCATGTGACCTATGGTGCTATATCATGTGACCTATGGTAGGGCCAGGCTGCCAATTTTAAAGAAGGAAGTGATGTCAACTCTTCCCTAATTGTAAAACTGATAAGCTACATCAGTTTATAAATGAAGACAAATGCACACTGTTGTAAAACCAGTACAATTCTGACATAGAGTTGAAATCTGTGGGCCTAACAGAATTAAAAAATTTGGAACCTTGACTGTTATCTATTTACGCAGAGTTTCAATTTCTTTAGCACTCTTTTTGTAACTTAAATCAGCGATATCCGGATTGTTTGCTATCGTAATATTAATAGGAACACTGGTCACGTTTGCTGTCAAACAGATTTGAATGTTGTGCCATCTACAGAACTTTTTGAATGACGCATTAACCTAGATGACTGGAATATCGTATAGCCGAATCTAGGTAACATCAACAAGTAATAATTAACTGAAATACATGTACCTGTGAGAACGAGACTGTTTGAACGTTTGCACCATAATCTGTCAATCTAATTGAAATAAAATCCTATCTGCTCGCCCACTTGGATATGTCGATTCTGGGATCTAACCGGCTTGCACTAAGGCGAGTGCCGAGAAATCTTCATACATTTGCGTACACTTCGCCATCCATAAGATGGCTTGCGAATCGTGTGTCTCCATTAACGCGGAGCGATATCCGGTGTTTTACCGGATTCTGTTCGGTCTTCATCCGGCGGAGAACAGACTCGAAAACTCTGATAAATTACAGGTCGTCATACATACCTCGGAAACAGATATTGCCTGGGCTTACAAAATATATAGGTATGAATAACTTTCGTATCATCCAAGAGGTGTGGTAGATCTCTAATTTTGAACAAGTAGATCATCACATGACTCGAAAATGGCGGGTTACGTTGGGGTTACGTCGGTAGACTTCAGCTGATTGGCTGACGAAATCACGTGGTATTGATTTCTGGAAATTCCCTCCGGCAGTTGCCGAAAGTAGTCTGAAATGGATACACACGATCCCAGGGTCAGTCTTACCGCGTATAGATGACCGAAATGGTTACAGGTTGATCTTCATAGTGCTTTGAGGGCAACATAATGGTAGGGGCTTTTTGATTGGCTCAGCCGCAACAGACTTCACGCTGGTAGGGTATCTTCTGATGTTGCCGCGCTCCCGCCAGATTGGCACCATAATGCGGGGTAGAAATCTGGACTGGTCTTTCGCATAAATCTTGGATTAAAGCGGATACGATGACCCCATTTCCCATCCACGTCTGCAAGTAAAGTAGTTAAAATACGGTCTTGATGTCATAAGACTATTAAATATTCATGACCTGGACGCTCTGAACATCAAATTCAATTGAAATAAATAAGATCTTACATGGCGATATATACGATAGGGGGGAATGGATAGGAAATTAATTTATTAAGATTGCATGTCAAAAGACGAAAATGTGGCTGAATAGAGTGGGTGAGTGAGTGAATAGAATTTAATGTCGCTTTCAACAGTATTTCAGCTATATCGCGACGAACCAACTAAGCACCACCCAGCCAAGTTGCGTTCCTGCTATTTCAAAGAAGAAATCTTTGAAGCAGCATGGAACCAGACACCCTCCATCCACCCTATAAAACACTGATATAAGACACAGACAGGACGCTTACATGGTGCAATAAAGACAAGTGATATTACGATGCTATACATAACATTATCAAGTTCCTGTTGCTTCTCAGCAAAATGCTTTGAAGTAACAGGAACCTGTGCCCACCCAACGGCTGAATGAAATATCTGCCTGGTTACAAGGTGGTAGATATGGTAGACCTGCGGAATCTGCGTGCCAAGTTACGTTATTCATGATCCCGTCATGGAACCGCATATCTATAGAATGGTTGAAGCTCTAAATCAATATCAACGGGAGGTATAACTGCGAAAAGCGAACATTGATTGTTCCGTCTCAGATCTTTGGAAATCGGGCATTTGGGCGGGTCTCTCCATTTGGGGATAATTCTCACTTTATAGCTCATGATTTGCTAATAATTTTGACCTTCATTGTCTTGCGTGTCGTGTGCAAAAGCATGTTTATTTTTCTATCTGCCCTTTGGCTATTATTTTCGTCCGAACTTTTCCTTTGGCGAAGAATTGGCCATGGTGGTCCCGACAGCGTGGTACAAGTACCACCTGCCTGCCTCGATTTCTACGGTTTATTTTTAGGATATTCGGGACAATTTGGGCGTTATTCGTCGCCGTAAATAAGATAATTGCGTTTTGTCGAACACTTTATCAGGGAAATTTACGCAGTAAAGTTCCTATGTTGTAAGATGCTCTTTAATAGTCTTGAAAACCTCTTCTTATCAGCACGAACACAAGGCGGAGAAGGGAGAGCTCGCGAGATATCAAGCGACTTTCAATGGCTAACTGAAGCGTGAAGAATGCATTCTTATTCCGAAACGGAAGTTTGTCAAATATTAACAACACGAGCATGAAAAGGTGATTGCAGAAGGTTTGCCATTAGCGCCATGTGGTTATATTTGACAAAATAACAGTAAAACTTATAATAACCCCACTTGCTGTATGTTGCAGTTATTGAAGAAACAATGCCTATTTGAAAAGTATGGACACACTGGAGAAATATTAATAAAACTAACTAAATCTAGCGGACACATTCAGACAGTCCCGTAGGACCTCAAAATTAGGATCCCCAAGCAATGTCCGGATATTCTTAGTCCGATATGAAAGAATGTTTTTTCGAAACTTTTCGGAAGTTTCTTACAATTAATCGGATGAAAATGGAAAAGATCTGCTTTAAGCTGGCCACTTGGGTCGGGTCTTCCTAGTGATGAGATCACGTCTCTTGCATGAGCACAGAAATCAGCCCATTTGCAAGTGCACTTGTTTGTTGGAAAGCCAAATAATGCAGAAATCGCTTGAACTTGTATGTATATATGATAGGTATCTTTCTGTCATTCTACGAAAACCTGAGTTCATGACCTGCATAGGAGTTTATAATAAGCAGACAATATATAATTCCTTGCGTTTTACCACTTTGCACCGCAGAAAGAAGAGAGCTGAAACTTTCTAAATATTTTGCGAATCTTACTGGCGTCATTTTGTGGCTATTTGCATAAGCCTATAGGTGCAAATGTTCATGGAAAAATTCAAACTGGCGTGAATGAGGTGTACTCACAAAGTCGTCTTTTCTGTATATCGAAAAATATATATTCGGAAAATCTGTCAAAAAAAATAGGCCGAAAATGTCTACCGACAAGATGACGTCAAGTGACGCCTCATGAGACATCATCATGACGGCTAACTTGGTTTTGGTTTTTACCCGCTCCCCCGTTAAATATATTTTCTTAACCCTTGGGCTAAGGGGCTGAACTTATCCCACTATAATAATTGTCTTTGGTAAACTCTACCAGAAAATGTGAAGCCAAGATGGCTGCTTTGATGAAATCACAGCTATTTTTTTGTTTTCCTCCCAAAAATCATGATAAATTAGTAAATATTAATTTTCCTCGCAGACAATCAGAACTTTTTCAGAAAAATGACGAAAACTTCACTTCTCTGGGACCCCCACATGGCCGCCATTTTGAATTTACCCTTGATCCCCTGCTCAAGGGATTATGCAAATAGAACCGAAATGACCCCAGTATGATAAAGCTATCATTTATTTGTCTTTCCGGAGAAACAGTAGAAAGTTTGATAGAGAGGGCCATGATGCCACCTCCCCCCCCCCCCTCCAGCAGGCCTGATTAGCTTAAGAAGGATTCCTGCTTTTTGTAGAACAGAGCTACAGGAAGACTTCCAAGGCTTGACAACAGAGGAAGAAACCATAGTGGTCCATTCAAAAGGATATTAAGTCCGCTTGGACTTTTAGTCTGCTGGCTTCAGTCCAGATAAGACCGGTGTATAAAGTGCATCAGCCTTGGTATTGTTACCCACGTTGCACTGTGTGTCTATGTTGTATTTTCCAGCGAAAGCACGTAGCATATCAGGGTATGTTATTATGTCGATATAGTTCATTTAGTTTTCTGTGAAAACTATCAAAATAAGGTTCATATAAATGATGAAATCAAGCATTATTGCCATTGTAACCATTGAATCTAACTCGGAATACGGAACTCATTTGATTCTAATGGGGAATACATATGCAGCTAATTATTCATGTATTGCTGGTGATCGCAAAAAAATGTTGAAATATAGAATATTTGTCGAAATGACTTCCATATTTGGAGTTATACATTCAGTCGTGTTTGAATGAAATTAATCTGCGTGATTTCTAGGTTAAAGCCGTTGATAGACCCAGTCCAACCAGGAAGTTTGATATGGGTTATCTTGACTGTTTACGCGACTGCATAAATGTGTCAATTCTGACAGAACGTCTGTAGAAAAAACAACATGTGCGCCAATTCCCATGTTCATCGTTCTGCATAAAAGAGAGGAGAGTTCCCCCTATCCAGTATCAGACATTCAACAATACCCCAAAGATGTTGACAGTACTTGTATGTAAGTAACTTTTGCATGTTTTAAACTGTAATTCAAACTGTCGGTATCACAGATGTAGTAAAACGGCAGAGATATGCCTCTCTAGAAAGGGGTAAGTCTCCACGTTTGGCTACTCAGATCCATTGCCTTTGGGTTCAAAAGACTCATTCTGTTCCAAATTCGATATTATATTCACCTGGTTTTTTTTTAAAACGCGGTCGGAAAAAAGAAACGCGATCATGATCTGCAAAATGCTCGAGGCGATTCAACTTCCAGAATGTTTCCCAGTCTCATTTGTGTTTTTGTCATGGCATTGCTGATTTCAAGAATAGCACCAGAAACACACCACATGTATTCATGGACGCGATTTAATTATTGGCGACCGAGTCTGCAATAATTTACAGGCGCGTTTCTTGAGTTGAAGAAATCGTGTTTAATATTTTCAGCCGAGATTTTGCTTTTCTTTCATCGTGATCCATATACGCTTCTATGCCGAGACCACAACGATAAAGTTGCGTTTTGGTTTCTATTTGGCTCCATATACAGGAGAGGATACAGAATATACGGTATCCTAGATAGAGGCAACGACATGGTGCTTCGATAACCTAGCGCAATAAAAAAGGCGGCACTGGGACCGCTCTGTTGCAAGTAGGCACCATCGCGATGGCTGGAAACTTCTTGAAGTTCTACCGGGGCTTATTGCATACTGCGTATATTTTAGATAGACCAAAATTGACAAAGAGTTATGGTAAGGTTTTCACTTTATTACGTGTTTCATGTTTGCACTCTCAGTATTTACGAACGAACGAATTGCACTGCTCATGGAACAATTGTCATTATAAGCGAAAAACGTCACGATGTCATGCCTTAGACGTGCATTTTGAGCCAATTACACAAATTTACACTTTCCGGTATAGTGTCTTCAAAATCGATCTTGCTGTTCGCTTTTTTTTAATAAATACATTCTGAAGGCAGTTGCTTAGCAGAATGTGGTACACTAAATTAAAGTGAAAATAGACTGACTCTCTGGTGGGGTGGACAAATATCTTAAATAAGGCTTCTTTTCAACTTGGCACCCAGACAATTGAATTTGTTAAACATTACAGAGAAGTGAACATCAGATTGGTTTTGTCAAATTAAACACATCATTAAATGGGTGCTGGAAAACGATGCCGGCGTACTGACAAGAAGTCATATCACCCCACATCTCTAAAACATCACAAGAACCAAAACTGATCCCTGTGATGATTTGTATCCCAGCCAAGCTTTGATTGTAGATGTTCATGTGGACATACTGAATAGACCACACACCGCTAATAGGGTTAATAACATTTAGATTGCAAAGTTCATATTTATAAAGTCAACTGCCTTCACGCACACCAGCCATACGTCAATATGTTATTTAAAGTGATCGTAAACCCTCAAGTAAAATTTCCATCACAAACCACTGCAAGCAGTGTGGGAAAGTATTTATTGTAATTTTTACGATTTTTATACACAGAGTAAACTGCAAATAAAGTATGGTAGTCTATGGTGGTCTGTTGCAATCATATCTAGGTCCAGTGACGTCGCACTGCCATAATAAATATATTCCAAAATTTGTATGCACTTTCCAATGCTTGATTCAAGCTTAAGGTGTGTATACTTTGAGTTTCAACACAGACTCCCTGTCCCAATGTGCATGTTTCACCAAAATCGGGGAGATGGTAACTCATAAGTATCAAGTCTATTTGAATCTTGCATTTACTTTCCCCGATTTTGGTGAAACATGCACTTTGGAACAGTGAGTCTGTCTTGAAATTCAAAGCATTGGAAAGTGCATACACAATTTGAAATATATGTATTAAGGCAGTGTGACGTCACTGGACCTAGATATGATTGCAACAGACCACCATAGAATACCATGCTTTATTTGAGTTTACCCTGTGTAATAAAATCATAAAAAAATTACAATCAACATTTTTCGACACTGTTTGCAATAGTCTTTTATTTGATGGAAGCTTTACTTGAGGGTTTACGATCACTTTAACGCAACCGCATTGATTTATTTTTTATCAAAGCACTGTTTTAGATGAACTGTATCAAGACAGTTTCCATTGATTGTTTAGCTTTTATTTCAAATTAATCATCGTTAAATGCCATTTAATATGTCATTTTTATTATACCTATCAGGTCTATTTTTTATTGTTAATTAATCCACATGCTAACACTCATTTTTTTTTTCATGCCATGGGGGCCATGTATATTTAGTGTTATTCCTGGTCTGTGGCTGGATTATATGTGCTTTGGCCATTTGAATGAATAAATGAATAAATAAATAAATATATTAAATATGAACTTGTGTTTTGCAGACCCTCTTTTAGTGACTGGATGTATAACTGTTTCTGGGGCGATCCACATTGATGGGGTGAGCCGCCATGGTAAATGTTTAACGTCGTCATTTAGATAACAGCCAGCAGATATGATACTATGACAGGCATGTACAATATAATCAGAAGATAAAGCGGAAGGGCTTGTTCTGTCAGGTGATTGGTTATCTGGAAACAAGAAATGCCAATCACAAAATTTGACTGGTTAGGTGGCGTCGTGATTGCAAATTCCCAATTGTGTTAATCTCTGCCGAAGAATACCGTCAATTCGGTATCGAATCGTCTCTCTGCTTACTGTTTATGGTCATAAAGGATCCGTCGTGTTTTTATTAAAGTGTTCGTAAACCCCCAAGTAAAGTTTCCACCAAATGAAAGACCATTTCAAACAGTGTCGGAAAATATTTATTGTAATTTTTTACGATTTTATTACACAGAGTGAACTGCAAATAAAGCATGGTATTCTATGGTGGTCTGCTGCAATCATATTTAGGTTCAGTGACGACACACTGCCTTAATGCATATATTTTAAACTGTGTATGCACTTTCCAATGCTTGATTCAAGATTAAGGTGTGTATACTGTGGGTTTCGACATGGACTCACTGTTCCAATGTGCATGTTTCACCAAAATCAGGGAGATTGTAACTCATAACTGTCAAGTCAATTTCAATCTTACATTTAATTTCCCAGATTTTGATGAAACATGCACATTGGATCAGTGAGTCTGTGTTGAAACTCAAAGTATACACACCTTAAGCTGGAATCAAGCATTGAAACGTTCATACACAGTTTGAAATATATGTATTAAGGCAGTGTGGCGTCACTGGACCTAAATATGATTGCAACAGACCACCATAGAATACCATGCTTTATTTGCAGTTTACACTGTGTAATAAATCGTAAAAAATTACAATAAATATTTTCCGACACTGTTGGCAATGGTCTTTCATTTGATGGAAACTTTACTTGAGGGTTTACGATCACTTTAACGACTCCCTTCCACTGGAGCAAAGAAGAAAATCGGCCACCAAATATACTTCAGTTCTACATATATAACATTTGAAAGGTAATATTCTGGCCTAATGTATATATAACATATGCTTATATTCTTAATAATAATAAATCTGACGTGTTTTACACCAGTATATTTTAATACTTGCGATTAAATTAAGAATTGTCGTGGAACTATTGCTTTACATTTAATAAAAAAATTACATTTGTCCATGTTAACGTCGTATGCTAAACATCATAACTTTTTTTAGTTTATCTGAGATGAATTTTGATTTTTTTGGTACATGTATATAGTCCGTTGGTTCATAATAGTATCAGCATATGGCAATCATTTGCTGCCAGATATATAAATACTACATGTATGCCTCTGTGTTCATTTTCAGTGAAATACTCGATATGGCTTACTCATAAAGTAGGTTTGATGTTTACCCGAGATAATTTCCTCTGGCTTTTTCGTCTGTGGACTCAACAATGTTTACTTCAATTCTCGGGAAAAAATTGTGTTTCGTGCAGAGAAAATAACCGAGTTTCATACTCTAAATGCTCACTGTCGAAAATAACGTAAAGCTGCGTCGATTCATGTTTAACTTGGGCCTGTAGTTGGCAATGGATTCCAGCCATTAATACTTTCAATGTCAACGTCTGCCGTAACATTATATGGAAATATCATAATTTAGATATACATGTGTTACAAAATTCCAAAAAGAAACAAAAGCTCAATTTTAGAAGTACGTCGACGTTGTTTCATGTCACTTTGGACTGCGACATTTTACAGTGTACAATCTGAGTATTTTCTCTGCAAGAAACGTTCCTTTTGGTGCAGAATTGTAAAATAAATCATTGCCTGCGAAACAACAACAACAGGAGATTTTATTGGGTAAACATCACACCTTCTTTCTGGACAGAAACCTGTTCCAGCTACACAGAAAAAAAATCCTTAAAAATTTAAGGAATATTCCCCGACTATTACACCAGTGAAATATTCCTCAACATAACTAAAGAATATTCCTCACCATATTAAGGAATTTCCTTAACATGCTACGGAATATTCCTTATTGAATTTTATGGAATATTCCGCTGGTGTAATAGTCGGGGAATATTCCTTAAATTCAAAGGATTTTTCTTTCAGTGTATATTCTGCACACATCTGTTGAACAGTTTCTGTTCTTGATTTCTCCGAAACAGCTGCCGCATATGCGCGTGCTCGATTGCTTCAAACATCAAATGGGATAGTTAGTAACACACGTTGACAAAACTGTACTTGCTTTCTATGATATTTCTGCATATAAAACTAAATGCACTGAATTCACTGACTGGAAGTTGTATTGATGACAGTGGATGGAGGTTGGTCTCCATGGATTCCAGTTCGCCCCGCATGTATCGGCCTATGTGACGACGTTGGCGTTAAAACGCAAATGAGAAGCTGCACCAATCCACCTCCGCGAAATGGTGGAAAATCATGCGAAGGAATCACTTCTAAGACACTTCCTTGTAATACCGACCGATGTCCAACACCACGTAAGTTATGTATGTCATAATAATGGACCTGGACCCTGATGACGTACTGCTTATCCAACACGAAACTAATGAAATTGTCAACACACAATTCATGTGTCGCAAGGAGTGAAGACCTATATGTAAGCCGATACACCAAATCAAAGCTTGCTCTTCCGACTGTGCGCTAGCAATTAACCCTACCAGCCCCCTCCGTCTGTACTGGACTCCAGTTTGACAAAATTGGAAACTGAAACTCCTTGGCTTATGGTTTATCATATTGGGGTCATTTTGAGCCTATTTGCATTCCCCCCCCCGAGCAGAGGATCACGGGTAAATTGAAGATGGCGGTCACGTGGGGTAATAGAAAAGTGATGTTTTCGTTACATTTCTTAAAAATTCTACTTCTCCGCGATGAAAATTGGGCAAATACTATTTTATTTCACATCACATTAAGATTTACTAATTTCTAATTTGTCATGCAGTTTTTGCGGAGGAGTTGCATAAATAAAAAATTCGGAAAATCTGACCGAAAAATCGAACTAAAAATACCGTTTTTTAAATGACGTCACTGTGAGGGCAATAAAGCAGCCATCTTGATTTTTTTTTACATTTTCTGTTAGAGCTTGATCCAAGCGTAAGTATGGTAAGTTTCAGCACCCTAGCTCAAGGGGTAAGAAAAATAATTAGGGAGGGGGGTGGTCATTTTGGACCTGCCCTAGGCCTGAACAGGTCCCAAAAAAACCAGGCTTGATGTTGATGTCACGTTACATGAAGGAGGTGATGTACCGCTCCTCATCAGCCATATCATTGACATTGAAGTTGGGGGCCTACATTGCACCAAGGGATAGAAATGAGGTTTTATTGTCATGGATATAGGGGTCCTACGTCGCCAGGTTTCAGGAATTTAAGATCTTGTAGACTACTATTTTAATTACCGATCGAAGTGTATGTACATGTGTAATTAGTTAAACTGTTCCTATCAATATATACGTCGTTCGTGAATGAGGCCCGATGAGTAGATTTTCGTCAAGTAAATCCGTATCGTATAAAAACTGCATTTTCATGCTCCTTACCGTATATTTTCTGGAAAGTAACTCCTTCTCCTCCACGTTTGTCGCTTTCATTGAAGTTTCGAACGCCGATGATTGTGTGTACGTGAGCCGTTTTTCACAGCGACCGTCCTGTCATCATATAGCATACAACATAGAAGATGGTGTCGGTGATGTTAGTTTTATGCTCGCGTACATGTCGTTATATCGTTACCGGTACTGTTGCATTTTAGGCGCATTGGTACAGGGAACTGCTCTGAACCAAAGACCCTCGTAATTACGTTAAACGGGGAGCGCAAACGGTTTTATTCACTTTTAGAAGACGAATGTACTCACAGCCGCAGACACTCGAAACGGTTGCTGAGATATTGAAGTTTGCGGAATAAATCTGATATTCAGGGAATTATGCGAATGAGATTTTGTCATATCACTGAGTGAACTCGGGATAATTAGCTAAATATAAAAACGGCTCGTGTAAACCAGTGAGAGTTGGAAACCTAACAATAAATGCGACAAGCATAGAGGAGGAGCATTGTTCATCTAGTTTTTATATGTATTTATTTAACAGACCATAAATTCGACTTCAAACCCGTTGTCGCGGCGGGCTTAGCAACAGGCACAGCTGTTGCAACTGGAGGCTTACTTGCGGCTCTCCTCAGTGGTTTTGAGATTGCAGCTCCTCTCTTGGCTTTAATTGGACGATCTGTAGATACCCAACAAGAGCCGGCATACCCACAAACAGCGAATCAGCAGAGGTGTGTAATACTGGTTCTTTAGGGTTTGCCAGACCATCACACTTCTGGGGGAGGATGTTGACTTTTTATTCTGATCATTTATCATTTATTTCATGCAAATATTCCTGCTGGTTGCTGAAATATTGTACTTCAAATATTATTGGATCTGGTACAAATTTGGTATGCAAATGAGCTTTCCTGACGTAACGCAGTGAACTTTAGATAACTAAATAGACAAATAATGGGATTCCATTAAAGTGATCGTAAACTCTCAAGTAAAGTTTCCATCAAATGAAAGACCATGCATTGCGAACAGTGTCGGAACATGATATTGCGAACAACGTCGTATTACTGTAGCCATTTCTCGAACCGGGCTACTCCAGCAAATGCTTCTATTCAAATTTTCTCGAATTCTTTGATAAATATCGGATAAATATAAATGACGGCAAATTACGATCGCAGCATGCAAAATTTTCGGTGCTAACTTGCGTAACTTGTCTGATTCCGCTTAACCCTAAGCTATGGGCCGTGTAGAAGTCATGTGTTTTATATCTCCATGGTGTTCATCTGAACAGTCACAATCGAAGCGTGACATACTCTGGAAAAGGACTTCGATAAATAATAATGGGCATAGTGCTTATGATTTTACATGTATGTAAGGAACATCATCATGTCTTGCTGACATCATTGAAAACTTTTAACCTCTTCTATCATGAAGGAATGCATCTTATATTTTTATTGTTTTTGTTTTTTTTACACATTTGGAATTCGTGCTGTCATATAGGTCTTCAGATTATTGACGCGAAAATTCTGAAATGGACGACGGCTGAGTACTGAATGCCGGATCTGCCACGTAATTATGCATACTGTTACACGTGCTCGATGAATTATCTCAAAATGTGGGTCTAACTACTTCTTCCTTCCAGCTGATATTAGCTAATTAATTCGGCCAAAATGACAAGGAATCTCATCCGCGCTGATCCGAATGATGAATCAGTTCGTTTCGTCCTGGGTGCTTCTCTTATTTCCTTTTATATTAATTTTAATTTTTATATTACCTTATGTTAGTGTGCATACATGTATGATCTATTTAGCTTGGACGAATGAGGAACGGAAAAAGAACATATAATTGTCACGCCTCTCTAGATCTATTGCCGGATTGGTCAATTTAGAAATGGATAATTGTTCCTTCTGTAATAAACGAATGGCATCGGTTCAATGAAACTATGCGGAAAAGAGTTCGAATTGGACAGCGCATGAAACAAAATAGTGTTCACAGTTCCAATTTGCATTTTGCTCATTAATAAAAACGGTGAAAATGGTTTCTCCGTGTTATTTTACCATTTGATTTCATATCAAATCAAAGTTTGAAATCCAATCCGGCTTGTTTTCTCTGCATTAAAAGAAAAATCAGCTACCGCTACTTTTCAAAAGAAGATAATAGGTACATGTATAATATTTCCGATATATTTTTTTTCATTTTGTCTCAGACAACAATACGATATACATTTGAACAAACAATTCCATGTATCTGCAACATACATGGTCCATCTATTCATAATGTTTTATTTGTATATTTTCCATTGTAGATGTACGTCAACTGCATGTCCCTGAGAGTCTCCAGAGACAAGTTTGAATAAAATAATCTCCATTCAAATTATGTTCTTCTGTTGTGTCAGTCCCGAACAACGACGAATATTGCATCGGGGAAAATTAACCCTTCTCATTGTGTTAAATTCCTCTTGCTTGGGAAAATAACAGTATTTCTCGATTTCCATCGAATATACCGTGCATGGATCTGAATATCCAGTGTTTGCAAGATCTTTTGCTCTACGTTTCGTGGTCTGTATCTAATTTCACTTAACCCGGGTCTTGGGGTAGTTTGAACATCATGTCTTTTACATCTTCATGTTGTTGAAATGAACATTCACAATCGCAGCGTGATAGATACTCTGGAAAACGATTTGAAAAGTCTTTCAGACATGGCAGTGTGACTAACGTCACAAGTAGTAGTATAAAGCTATTTAAAGTCAACTTGACCTCATTTTTGTCCCCACCGGGTAAAATTTAAGGGGGTACTTGGTCGATGGGGAGGAAAACTACCTCCAACACAGAAGAGTTCCAATGGGGAGGTAACTCTTGATGCACTTTTGTGATTTTTGGCAAATGCCGGGTTATCTTCCCTGATCCGAACATTTGCATATTAAATCTATACGAGAAAATGCCTGTATGGGGTATGGATGATCCGATGGGGTCGTATGAGGTATCATTGTAAAGCTTATGTGAGGGGGCATCTGATTGGCTGGGTGTGGGGTTGAAATAGCGTCATTCTGCGCATGCGCGGTGGGCAAAGGGTATGGAAATAGACGTTTTGGAGCTAGGGGAGCCACTAATGGTCCGATTGGGCCGAGTGAGGTATCAAAGTGAAGCATTCGTGAAGGGGCATCTGATGGGCTGGGAGTGAGGTTGAAATAGCGTCATTCTGCGCATGCGCGGTGGACAAAGGGTATGGAAATAGATGTTTTTGGATCTAGGGGAGCCCCTAATGGTCCGATGGAGTCGTATGATGTATCAATGTGAAGCACACATGAGGGGGCATCTGACTGGACTAGTGGCTCGGCCGTTGTCAACATTCTGCGCAGACAGGGAATTGTGGGAAAAGGGTATGGAAATAGACGTGTTGGGGTTTGGATGGGCCACTAGTGGTCCTATGGAGTCGTATCAGGTATTCATGTGAAGCCTATGTGAGGGGGCATCCGACGGGGTGGGTGTGACGTGGAACTGACGTCATTCTGCGCATGCGCAGTAGACCAAGAGTATGGAAATATACGTTTTGAGGTCGAGGTGGGCCACTATTGATCCTATGGAATCGTATGAGGTATCAATGTGAAGCATTCGTGAAGGAGCATCTGACTGGGTGGATGTGGGGTAGGGATATCGTAATTCTGCGCATGCGCGGTGGACACAGGGTATGGAAATAGACGTTTTGGGGTCTGGGTGGGCCACTAATGGTCCTATGGAGTCGAGTGAGGTATCAATGTGAAGCCTATGTGAGGGACATCTGCCTGGAACAGTGTGTCGTCCGTGTTCAACATTCTGCGCATGCGCAGACAGGGAATTGTGGGAAAAGTGCATTGGAATGAACGTTTTAGGATCTAGGGGAGCCCCTAATGGGCCGATGGAGCCGTATGAGGTATCAATGTGAAGCTTATGTGAGGGGGCATCTGACTGGACTAGTGTCTCGGCCGTTGTCTACATACTGCGCATGCGCAAACAGGGAATTGTGAGCAACGCCCGCCAACGCCAAACTCAACGCTTCAACGCCCTGGTGAATTAGCCCAAAAGCTCTGATTTTCATGGAATTGTCACTAATTTATTGAAAATGCAGTGACGACCGTCAACGTCCGCCTTAACGCCCTAGCATAACGCCTTGACGCCATGATATACACAGATAAGAGAACAATAACAACAAGGATGAGAGAACAACAACAAGTTTTTTGTCATATAGTTTATTTTCCCCTCCATCATAACATACCCACGCTGGGGGAGCCGCGTTGGGTAGGTTTATAATTCAAGAAGTCTCTTGTCCAATCAGAGGCCACCATTTGGTCCTGTCATACTCGTTCTTGCCCGTTAGATGTATTCTCGGCTGTCCAATCACAAGTCCCCATTTCAGAAAGTCCTATCTTCGGCCATGTTCGCTCTGAACCGTTTGTTCTATGGTGTAGAGATTGACCATCCTTGGTCCGAATGCGTCGT
Source organism: Hanleya hanleyi (assembly GCA_036873755.1). Classification (NCBI taxonomy): domain Eukaryota; kingdom Metazoa; phylum Mollusca; class Polyplacophora; order Lepidopleurida; family Hanleyidae; genus Hanleya; species Hanleya hanleyi. Next base: position 12,067 of record JAVTVY010054747.1, on the reverse strand, counting down.
GGGAAGTGTCATCTTGCAGTTCTCGGGGCGTAAACTCCATTTGAGGGATGTCCACAGTATCTGTGACGTCATCGGTGACGTCATCAGTACGAGTAGTAGCGAAAGAACATGTTTTATAATTGGCTCAGTGCCAATTTTTCCCACGGTTTTGGGATGTCCACAGCATCTGTGGCGTCATTGGTGACGTCATCAGTACGAGTGGTAGCGAAATGTTGATTAGTCGTCCAATACATATGGAATGATGAGGGACACTAGTTAATCTATATATGTACAGACACCAGCACACACCTGTACCTGTGCTGCACCCTGTACCCTATACATTCAGGGTCTCCGGAGCTCGGAGCTCGGAGCTCCGGAGCTCTTGTAACTCGGAGCTCGGAGCTCCGGAGCTCTTGGAACTCGGAGCTCGGAGCTCCGGAGCTCTTGGAACTCGGAGAGGCTTTCCCAACATCTTTGAGGCGTCCCCAACGCCCGTCTTAACCCATGGACGCACTAACGACGGTGAGTGTGTGAGTGAGTGAGTCTTCCGGTTCCGGTCACGTGACAGTAAACATGGAAAAACCCGGATGTAAGATGAGGACTCGGATGTAAGATGAGGACCCGGATGTAAAACTACAGTACCCAGGGAAGTGACCTTTGACCCTGCGCTACTCGGAAGTGACGTCATCGTACGCAGGCACACACACACATACGCGGTGCACCCTGTACCCTATAGCCGGACCCATGGTCTAATCCTTGCCCAATGGAAGAACCCCTGGAGTGCACCCTTTAAGGCCTAATAGTGGAGTCTATGCATTGGTCACAATGTAGACTCCATTACGGAGCGTAGATGTATCAATACGCCAGATTGTTTAATTTTGACATCTGAAGTACAAGATTTCGGAAACAGTGGAAGAAGCAGTTCTGATTAAAACACACTAGTGTGCAATAGTATACTATTGAAGTCGGTGGATACTGTATTCCATACAGGAGTTATCTCCCCCTGGAATGAGATTTTGGTAGATATTGTGGCAGAACCAGGTCCTATCAGAATGATATAAATTTGCCAGAACTATTTTCTTTACAAGAGAACCCATTTACAGTCCAAAAAGGATGGAACGGATGTATAGTATTAAGGTTTTATGAATTATTTTTTAAGTTTCTGAAGCATTTCCCATGTTTCGAAGAGAAAATTTAATGCAAAATTACCAAATATTAGACTTGGTTACATCACGGATTAGCATTTTGCCCGCTTTCCTGGTATCATTGGAAAACGGAAAGGCAACCACGGCCTTCATATTGCGGAATGGATGTCTATTATTAAGAGCAGATGGTTTAATTTTGAGTTTTGTTCTCGAAAATCCTGCTAGAGTTGGCAAAAGTGATCAAAACAAAGATGGGGTAGGGGGAAAGTTATCGGTCGAATTTCCCACAATAATATGTATAACTGGCAAGTGTTGTATACCGCCATATTCGCAAACACTCCCAGATTACGACAAATGTGTATAGTTAATTTCGCGAAAAACACCTTGCCCCTTAAGGTGGCCCTCCACAGTTTCGTAGTAATGGCCCCTCTCTAATTTCATAATACGATAGACTGACCGTGTTCTGCTACATCATAAATCTTCTTGTCTTCTTAATAGCTTATATCTATAATACCATCCTATTCAGCATTATCAACGCTTCAAACGAGCACGTACAGATCGATGGCTGGCTTCGTCTACACGGTGATCGGGATCATGGAGTAAATTTTGTCCTGCCTCAGTTATGCCCCTTGGGTGTACCTAAAAATCCGGACTCATTTACGGGAGGAAAATCTGACAAAAAACGGGCAGGTTGACACCCACTTTTTTTTGCCTTTTTAAGTTGAGACCGGGCCTGGGAACGTGAGTAAGAAGTTTAATTGAAATCGCTCTTACAGATTTTTCTGGAAATTGAGCCGAATTTGACCATTTTTCGACATTTTAAGGGGTTTTCTAGGAAAAATGAAGAAAGCATGGAGGGGAATGTTTGAGATTCATTTTTCTATATCATAGCAGTGCTATGTCTTAAAATAATAGCTTAATCATGCTCTTTCAGAAAATATATACATATAAGTGATTTGGGTTGAAGAGTTTACAACAACTGGTGGCCGAAAAACGGACCCATGGTCTAATCCTTGCCCAATGGAAGAATCCCTGGAGTGCACCCTTTAAGGCCTAATAGTGGAGTCTATGCATTATCACAATGTAGACTCCATTACGGAGCGTAGATGTATCAATACGCCAGATTGTTTAATTTTGACATCTGAAGTGCTATTTTCGGAGTCGGGTGGAAAGAAGACCAGGCGTTCGATTAAAATACCCCACAGTGTGGCCGTTAGTATACTATTGAAGTCAGTGCATACTGTATTCCATACAGGAGTTATCTCCCCCTGGAATGAGATTTTGGTAGATATTGTGGCAGAACCAGGTCCTATCAGAATGATATAAATTTGCCAGCACTATTTTCTTTACAAGAGAACCCATTTACAGTCCAAAAAGGATGGAACGGATGTATAGTATTAAGGTTTTATGAATTATTTTTTTAGTTTCTGAAGCATTTCCCATGTTTCTAAGAGAAAATTTAGTGCAAAATTACCAAATATTAGACTTGGTTACATCACGTATTTGCATTTTCCCCGCTTTCCTGGTATCATTGGAAAGCGGGAAGGCAACCACGGCCTTCATATTGCGGAATGGATGTCTATTATTAAGAGCAGATGGTTTAATTTTGAGTTTTGTTCTCGAAAATCCTGCTAGAGTTGGCAAAAGTGATCAAAACAAAGATGGGGTAGGGGGAAAGTTATCGGTCGAATTTCCCACAATAATATGTATAACTGGCAAGTGTTGTATACCGCCATATTCGCAAACACTCCCAGATTACGACAAATGTGTATAATTAATTTCGCGAAAAACACCTTGCCCCTTAAGGTGGCCCTCCACAGTTTCGTAGTAATGGCCCCTCTCTAATTTCATAATACGATAGACTGACCGTGTTCTGCTACATCATAAATCTTCTTGTCTTCTTAATAGCTTATATCTATAATACCATCCTATTCAGCATTATCAACGCTTCAAACGAGCACGTACAGATCGATGGCTGGCTTCGTCTACACGGTGATCGGGATCATGGAGTAAATTTTGTCCTGCCTCAGTTATGCCCCTTGGGTGTACCTAAAAATCCGGACTCATTTACGGGAGGAAAATCTGACAAAAAACGGGCAGGTTGACACCCACTTTTTTTTGCCTTTTTAAGTTGAGACCGGGCCTGGGAACGTGAGTAAGAAGTTTAATTGAAATCGCTCTTACAGCTTTTTCTGGAAATTGAGCCGAATTTGGTCATTTTTCGACATTTTAAGGGGTTTTCTAGGAAAAATGAAGAAAGCTTGGAGGGGAATGTTTGAGATTCATTTTTCTATATCATAGCAGTGCTATGTCTTAAAATAATAGCTTAATCATGCTCTTTCAGAAAATATATACATATAAGTGATTTGGGTTGAAGAGTTTACAACAACTGGTGGCCGAAAAACGGACCCATGGTCTAATCCTTGCCCAATGGAAGAATCCCTGGAGTGCACCCTTTAAGGCCTAATAGTGGAGTCTATGCATTATCACAATGTAGACTCCATTACGGAGCGTAGATGTATCAATACGCCAGATTGTTTAATTTTGACATCTGAAGTGCTATTTTCGGAGTCGGGTGGAAAGAAGACCAGGCGTTCGATTAAAATACCCCACAGTGTGGCCGTTAGTATACTATTGAAGTCAGTGCATACTGTATTCCATACAGGAGTTATCTCCCCCTGGAATGAGATTTTGGTAGATATTGTGGCAGAACCAGGTCCTATCAGAATGATATAAATTTGCCAGCACTATTTTCTTTACAAGAGAACCCATTTACAGTCCAAAAAGGATGGAACGGATGTATAGTATTAAGGTTTTATGAATTATTTTTTTAGTTTCTGAAGCATTTCCCATGTTTCTAAGAGAAAATTTAGTGCAAAATTACCAAATATTAGACTTGGTTACATCACGTATTTGCATTTTCCCCGCTTTCCTGGTATCATTGGAAAGCGGGAAGGCAACCACGGCCTTCATATTGCGGAATGGATGTCTATTATTAAGAGCAGATGGTTTAATTTTGAGTTTTGTTCTCGAAAATTCTGCTAGAGTTGGCAAAAGTGATCAAAACAAAGATGGGGTAGGGGGAAAGTTATCGGTCGAATTTCCCACAATAATATGTATAACTGGCAAGTGTTGTATACCGCCATATTCGCAAACACTCCCAGATTACGACAAATGTGTATAGTTAATTTCGCGAAAAACACCTTGCCCCTTAAGGTGGCCCTCCACAGTTTCGTAGTAATGGCCCCTCTCTAATTTCATAATACGATAGACTGACCGTGTTCTGCTACATCATAAATCTTCTTGTCTTCTTAATAGCTTATATCTATAATACCATCCTATTCAGCATTATCAACGCTTCAAACGAGCACGTACAGATCGATGGCTGGCTTCGTCTACACGGTGATCGGGATCATGGAGTAAATTTTGTCCTGCCTCAGTTATGCCCCTTGGGTGTACCTAAAAATCCGGACTCATTTACGGGAGGAAAATCTGACAAAAAACGGGCAGGTTGACACCCACTTTTTTTTGCCTTTTTAAGTTGAGACCGGGCCTGGGAACGTGAGTAAGAAGTTTAATTGAAATCGCTCTTACAGCTTTTTCTGGAAATTGAGCCGAATTTGGCCATTTTTCGACATTTTAAGGGGTTTTCTAGGAAAAATGAAGAAAGCTTGGAGGGGAATGTTTGAGATTCATTTTTCTATATCATAGCAGTGCTATGTCTTAAAATAATAGCTTAATCATGCTCTTTCAGAAAATATATACATATAAGTGATTTGGGTTGAAGAGTTTACAACAACTGGTGGCCGAAAAACGGACCCATGGTCTAATCCTTGCCCAATGGAAGAATCCCTGGAGTGCACCCTTTAAGGCCTAATAGTGGAGTCTATGCATTATCACAATGTAGACTCCATTACGGAGCGTAGATGTATCAATACGCCAGATTGTTTAATTTTGACATCTGAAGTGCTATTTTCGGAGTCGGGTGGAAAGAAGACCAGGCGTTCGATTAAAATACCCCACAGTGTGGCCGTTAGTATACTATTGAAGTCAGTGCATACTGTATTCCATACAGGAGTTATCTCCCCCTGGAATGAGATTTTGGTAGATATTGTGGCAGAACCAGGTCCTATCAGAATGATATAAATTTGCCAGAACTATTTTCTTTACAAGAGAACCCATTTACAGTCCAAAAAGGATGGAACGGATGTATAGTATTACGGTTTTATGAATTATTTTTTAAGTTTCTGAAGCATTTCCCATGTTTCTAAGAGAAAATTTAGTGCAAAATTACCAAATATTAGACTTGGTTACATCACGTATTTGCATTTTCCCCGCTTTGCTGGTATCATTGGAAAGCGGGAAGGCAACCACGGCCTTCATATTGCGGAATGGATGTCTATTATTAAGAGCAGATGGTTTAATTTTGAGTTTTGTTCTCGAAAATCCTGCTAGAGTTGGCAAAAGTGATCAAAACAAAGATGGGGTAGGGGGAAAGTTATCGGTCGAATTTCCCACAATAATATGTATAACTGGCAAGTGTTGTATACCGCCATATTCGCAAACACTCCCAGATTACGACAAATGTGTATAGTTAATTTCGCGAAAAACACCTTGCCCCTTAAGGTGGCCCTCCACAGTTTCGTAGTAATGGCCCCTCTCTAATTTCATAATACGATAGACTGACCGTGTTCTGCTACATCATAAATCTTCTTGTCTTGTTAATAGCTTATATCTATAATACCATCCTATTCAGCATTATCAACGCTTCAAACGAGCACGTACAGATCGATGGCTGGCTTCGTCTACACGGTGATCGGGATCATGGAGTAAATTTTGTCCTGCCTCAGTTATGCCCCTTGGGTGTACCTAAAAATCCGGACTCATTTACGGGAGGAAAATCTGACAAAAAAACGGGCAGGTTGACACCCACTTTTATTTGCCTTTTTAAGTTGAGACCGGGCCTGGGAACGTGAGTAAGAAGTTTAATTGAAATAGCTCTTACAGATTTTTCTGGAAATTGAGCCGAATTTGGCCATTTTTCGACATTTTAAGAGGTTTTCTAGGAAAAATGAAGAAAGCTTGGAGGGGAATGTTTGAGATTCATTTTTCTATATCATAGCAGTGCTATGTCTTAAAATAATAGCTTAATCATGCTCTTTCAGAAAAAATATACATATAAGTGATTTGGGTTGAAGAGTTTACGACAACTGGTGGCCGAAAAACGGGCCCATGATCTAATCCTTTCCCAATGGAAGAATCCCTGGAGTGCACCCTTTAAGGCCTAATAATGGAGTCTATGCATTATCACAATGTAGACTCCATTACGGAGCGTAGATGTGCCAATACGCCAGATTGTTTAATTTTGACATCTGAAGTGCTATTTTCGGAGTCAGGTGGAAAGAAGACCAGGCGTTCGATTAAAATACCCCACAGTGTGGCCGTTAGTATACTATTGAAGTCAGTGCATACTGTATTCCATACAGGAGTTATCTCCCCCTGGAATGAGATTTTGGTAGATATTGTGGCAGAACCAGGTCCTATCAGAATGATATAAATTTGCCAGAACTATTTTCTTTACAAGAGAACCCATTTACAGTCCAAAAAGGATGGAACGGATGTATATTATTAAGGTTTTATGAATTATTTCTTAAGTTTCTGAAGCATTTCCCATGTTTTTAGGAGAAAATTTAGTGCAAAATTACCAAATATTAGACTTGGTTACATCACGTATTTGCATTTTCCCCGCTTTCCTGGTATCATTGGAAAGCGGGAAGGCAACCACGGCCTTCATATTGCCGAATGGATGTCTATTATTAAGAGCAGATGGTTTAACTTTGAGTTTTGTTCTCGAAAATCCTGCTAGAGTTGGCAAAAGTGATCAAAACAAAGATGGGGTAGGGGAAAGTTATCAGTCGGATTTTCCACAATAATATGTATAACTGGCAAGTGTTGTATACTGCCATACTCGCAAACATTCCCAGATTGCGATAAATGTGAATAATTAATTTCGCAAAAAACATGCTGCCCCTTAAGGTGGCCCTCCACAGTTTCGTATTAATGGCCCCGGTCTAATTTCATAATACGACAGACTGCCCTTGTTCTGCTACATCATAATTCTTCTTGTCTTCTTAATAGCTTATATCTATAATACCATCCTATTCAGCATTATCAACGCTGCAAACGAGTACGTACAAATCGAGTGCTGGCTTCGTCTATACGCTGATCGGGATCATGGAGTAAATTTTGTCCTGCCTCAGTTATGCCCCTTGGGTGTACCTAAAAATCCGGACTCATTTACGGGAGGAAAATCTGACAAAAAACGGGCAGGTTGACACCCACTTTTTTTTGCCTTTTTAAGTTGAGACCGGGCCTGGGAACGTGAGTAAGAAGTTTAATTGAAATAGCTCTTACAGATTTTTCTGGAAATTGAGCCGAATTTGGCCATTTTTCGACATTTTAAGGGGTTTTCTAGGAAAAATGAAGAAAGCTTGGAGGGGAATGTTTGAGATTCATTTTTCTATATCATAGCAGTGCTATGTCTTAAAATAATAGCTTAATCATGCTCTTTCAGAAAAATATACATATAAGTGATTTGGGTTGAAGAGTTTACGACAACTGGTGGCCGAAAAACGGGCCCATGGTCTAATCCTTTCCCAATGGAAGAATCCCTGGAGTGCACCCTTTAAGGCCTAATAATGGAGTCTATGCATTATCACAATGTAGACTCCATTACGGAGCGTAGATGTGCCAATACGCCAGATTGTTTAATTTTGACATCTGAAGTGCTATTTTCGGAGTCAGGTGGAAAGAAGACCAGGCGTTCGATTAAAATACCCCACAGTGTGGCCGTTAGTATACTACTGAAGTCAGTGCATACTGTATTCCATACAGGAGTTATCTCCCCCTGGAATGAGATTTTGGTAGATATTGTGGCAGAACCAGGTCCTATCAGAATGATATAAATTTGCCAGAACTATTTTCTTTACAAGAGAACCCATTTACAGTCCAAAAAGGATGGAACGGATGTATAGTATTAAGGTTTTATGAATTATTTTTTAAGTTTCTGAAGCATTTCCCATGTTTCGAAGAGAAAATTTAATGCAAAATTACCAAATATTAGACTTGGTTACATCACGGATTAGCATTTTGCCCGCTTTCCTGGTATCATTGGAAAACGGAAAGGCAACCACGGCCTTCATATTGCGGAATGGATGTCTATTATTAAGAGCAGATGGTTTAATTTTGAGTTTTGTTCTCGAAAATCCTGCTAGAGTTGGCAAAAGTGATCAAAACAAAGATGGGGTAGGGGGAAAGTTATCGGTCGAATTTCCCACAATAATATGTATAACTGGCAAGTGTTGTATACCGCCATATTCGCAAACACTCCCAGATTACGACAAATGTGTATAATTAATTTCGCGAAAAACACCTTGCCCCTTCCTTGCCCCTTAAGGTGGCCCTCCACAGTTTCGTAGTAATGGCCCCTCTCTAATTTCATAATACGATAGACTGACCGTGTTCTGCTACATCATAAATCTTCTTGTCTTCTTAATAGCTTATATCTATAATACCATCCTATTCAGCATTATCAACGCTTCAAACGAGCACGTACAGATCGATGGCTGGCTTCGTCTACACGGTGATCGGGATCATGGAGTAAATTTTGTCCTGCCTCAGTTATGCCCCTTGGGTGTACCTAAAAATCCGGACTCATTTACGGGAGGAAAATCTGACAAAAAACGGGCAGGTTGACACCCACTTTTTTTTGCCTTTTTAAGTTGAGACCGGGCCTGGGAACGTGAGTAAGAAGTTTAATTGAAATCGCTCTTACAGCTTTTTCTGGAAATTGAGCCGAATTTGGTCATTTTTCGACATTTTAAGGGATTTTCTAGGAAAAATGAAGAAAGCTTGGAGGGGAATGTTTGAGATTCATTTTTCTATATCATAGCAGTGCTATGTCTTAAAATAATAGCTTAATCATGCTCTTTCAGAAAATATATACATATAAGTGATTTGGGTTGAAGAGTTTACAACAACTGGTGGCCGAAAAACGGACCCATGGTCTAATCCTTGCCCAATGGAAGAATCCCTGGAGTGCACCCTTTAAGGCCTAATAGTGGAGTCTATGCATTATCACAATGTAGACTCCATTACGGAGCGTAGATGTATCAATACGCCAGATTGTTTAATTTTGACATCTGAAGTGCTATTTTCGGAGTCGGGTGGAAAGAAGACCAGGCGTTCGATTAAAATACCCCACAGTGTGGCCGTTAGTATACTATTGAAGTCAGTGCATACTGTATTCCATACAGGAGTTATCTCCCCCTGGAATGAGATTTTGGTAGATATTGTGGCAGAACCAGGTCCTATCAGAATGATATAAATTTGCCAGAACTATTTTCTTTACAAGAGAACCCATTTACAGTCCAAAAAGGATGGAACGGATGTATAGTATTAAGGTTTTATGAATTATTTTTTTAGTTTCTGAAGCATTTCCCATGTTTCTAAGAGAAAATTTAGTGCAAAATTACCAAATATTAGACTTGGTTACATCACGTATTTGCATTTTCCCCGCTTTCCTGGTATCATTGGAAAGCGGGAAGGCAACCACGGCCTTCATATTGCGGAATGGATGTCTATTATTAAGAGCAGATGGTTTAATTTTGAGTTTTGTTCTCGAAAATCCTGCTAGAGTTGGCAAAAGTGATCAAAACAAAGATGGGGTAGGGGGAAAGTTATCGGTCGAATTTCCCACAATAATATGTATAACTGGCAAGTGTTGTATACCGCCATATTAGCAAACACTCCCAGATTACGACAAATGTGTATAATTAATTTCGCGAAAAACACCTTGCCCCTTCCTTGCCCCTTAAGGTGGCCCTCCACAGTTTCGTAGTAATGGCCCCTCACTAATTTCATAATACGATAGACTGACCGTGTTCTGCTACATCATAAATCTTCTTGTCTTCTTAATAGCTTATATCAATAATACCATCCTATTCAGCATTATCAACGCTTCAAACGAGCACGTACAGATCGATGGCTGGCTTCGTCTACACGGTGATCGGGATCATGGAGTAAATTTTGTCCTGCCTCAGTTATGCCCCTTGGGTGTACCTAAAAATCCGGACTCATTTACGGGAGGAAAATCTGACAAAAAAACGGGCAGGTTGACACCCACTTTTATTTGCCTTTTTAAGTTGAGACCGGGCCTGGGAACGTGAGTAAGAAGTTTAATTGAAATAGCTCTTACAGATTTTTCTGGAAATTGAGCCGAATTTGGCCATTTTTCGACATTTTAAGAGGTTTTCTAGGAAAAATGAAGAAAGCTTGGAGGGGAATGTTTGAGATTCATTTTTCTATATCATAGCAGTGCTATGTCTTAAAATAATAGCTTAATCATGCTCTTTCAGAAAAAATATACATATAAGTGATTTGGGTTGAAGAGTTTACGACAACTGGTGGCCGAAAAACGGGCCCATGATCTAATCCTTTCCCAATGGAAGAATCCCTGGAGTGCACCCTTTAAGGCCTAATAATGGAGTCTATGCATTATCACAATGTAGACTCCATTACGGAGCGTAGATGTGCCAATACGCCAGATTGTTTAATTTTGACATCTGAAGTGCTATTTTCGGAGTCAGGTGGAAAGAAGACCAGGCGTTCGATTAAAATACCCCACAGTGTGGCCGTTAGTATACTACTGAAGTCAGTGCATACTGTATTCCATACAGGAGTTATCTCCCCCTGGAATGAGATTTTGGTAGATATTGTGGCAGAACCAGGTCCTATCAGAATGATATAAATTTGCCAGAACTATTTTCTTTACAAGAGAACCCATTTACAGTCCAAAAAGGATGGAACGGATGTATAGTATTAAGGTTTTATGAATTATTTTTTAAGTTTCTGAAGCATTTCCCATGTTTCTAAGAGAAAATTTAGTGCAAAATTACCAAATATTAGACTTGGTTACATCACGTATTTGCATTTTCCCCGCTTTCCTGGTATCATTGGAAAGCGGGAAGGCAACCACGGCCTTCATATTGCGGAATGGATGTCTATTATTAAGAGCAGATGGTTTAATTTTGAGTTTTGTTCTCGAAAATCCTGCTAGAGTTGGCAAAAGTGATCAAAACAAAGATGGGGTAGGGGGAAAGTTATCGGTCGAATTTCCCACAATAATATGTATAACTGGCAAGTGTTGTATACCGCCATACTCGCAAACACTCACAGATTAAGATGAATGTGAATAAATAATTTCGGAAAAAACCCACCCTGCCCCTTAAGGTGGTCCTCCACAGTTTCGTAGTAACGCCTCCGGTCTAATTTCATAATACGGTAGACTGCCCTTGTTCTGCTACATCAAAATTCTTCTTGTCTTCTTAATAGCTTATATCTATAATACCATCCTATTCAGCATTATCAACGCTTCAAACGAGCACGTACAGATCGATGGCTGGCTTCGTCTACACGGTGATCGGGATCATGGAGTAAATTTTGTCCTGCCTCAGTTATGCCCCTTGGGTGTACCTAAAAATCCGGACTCATTTACGGGAGGAAAATCTGACAAAAAACGGGCAGGTTGACACCCACTTTTTTTTGCCTTTTGACGTTGAGACCGGGCCTGGGAACGTGAGTAAGAAGTTTAATTGAAATCGCTCTTACAGATTTTTCTGGAAATTGAGCCGAATTTGGCCATTTTTCGACATTTTAAGGGGTTTTCTAGGAAAAATGAAGAAAGCTTGGAGGGGAATGTTTGAGATTCATTTTTCTATATCATAGCAGTGCTATGTCTTAAAATAATAGCTTAATCATGCTCTTTCAGAAAATATATACATATAAGTGATTTGGGTTGAAGAGTTTACGACAACTGGTGGCCGAAAAACGGACCCATGGTCTAATCCTTTCCCAATGGAAGAATCCCTGGAGTGCACCCTAAA
>JAVTVY010054746.1:0-28906 GCA_036873755.1 Hanleya hanleyi | reverse complement strand
GGAAATGACACATTGAGATTGTAAAAACATCCCCTTCAGGTTTCTTACAATGAACTATGCAGGAGTCTCCCAGTATGGTTAATCCCTTACACAACAGGCCACTAAGAGAAACTGATCTATTCTTGTGAGGTTCACAGTTATTTCAATTAACAAAATATACATGTTTGTTCAGCAATTGAAAACATCATAATAAATACAATTCTCTGCTATTAAAATATCTGATTTTTTTATATTAGTTCAGATGGATTTCATTTAAAGTGGAAATCTGTAATTTCTAACAAGATCAATCATTGCTATGGGTGAAATTTTATGTTAGCTTATTTCTGAAATTGACAATTTTCCCAAGGTCAAGCTCCGAGCCACACCAGCAGAGCCTACTACAATTTTATTTATGATATACTGTTTTAGATATGTGATGTTCAATAATACTGCAAACTGACATTCTCTACGTAAATGCAATTGATATACAAAAGTAATATATTAATCTGTTGTCAATATATTCGACATTTGTATATTTTCATTTTCAAATTTGTTTATGTTCGCTTGATCAAGGCTTCCGGCAAAAGGCCAAAAGCTCATGCATTAAATTGCATTTATGTGGAGATACCCATATTTTGTAGTCATTTATTTATATTTCGAGAATGGTACACATAAATTCAACGTCGTCAATGAGCGTTCAAAGTTGGTAAGGTTAGACAGCATTTTATATCTAAGGTTAATTACACTGGGCTTAATATGCCTAACTATCCTACACATAGATTAGAGAAGACGAGAAAATCAACCAACAAGCCACATTTCCTTCATAAACATGATAAACCAGTGAGATAAAACAATCTTTTCAAGGAAGTATAATGTTTTGATTGTTTACAGTGTAATATACAAACCTGACAAAGTTATTTATATAACTTAATATATTTTAAACTATTCCAAAATATTCCAGATTTAACAAATGGAGCACTATTACAGCTTGTAAATAAAAAACATTAGGCCCTATCAATTGTTCAATTTTCAAATGTGCAAATATTTTTCACACTTTAGTGTTGGCGAAAATGATCACTTTAAAATGCTATTTTAGCCTACAAGTTGCAAAAGGTACTTACCATCAATCTCAATCAGTTCCATCAGCCATAGATAATCGGAAATATGACTTTTACTGTCTCTAAATCATTCAGCTGATTACTGCAATAAACATGGAAACATTCGGCCGCCATCTTTGTTATTCTCTGTGCAGCGCCACCTAGTGTCAGTGTCAAGAAACTGAGTTACCTCCCCTCCATTCAGGGTAGACAGACTTTGTAAATATCATTCAAATTGGGAAACCATTTAAAAAATGGGGGGGGCACGCCGACTATATTTGTTCTTTGTTTTCCCCCCACATTACACAGTTATGACTGCAACAACAAACATTATTCAAAAAGTTAATTACTTTGATTTACCACCAGCGGACATCCTTAATTCAATTTTAATTAAAACTTTAATTCAAAACAATCAAAATTTTAAAACTTCATACATTTATTCCAATTTTAATAAATTTCCGATTAAGATTATCAGTGAATTCAATTTGAGTTAGAATATTTAAATTTTAGTTTTCAGTGACCTTGCATTTGTTTGGATATCGAACTATGATGGATGGCAATTAGATCTTTTTGTCAATTTTATTAGCATTTCCTAAATGACATTTCAAAATACTTCACAGTCAAATATCAGCATAACGATAGAATATTCATAATATTGAAAATAAAATTAATCCTTCAATTCAATTGTAACTTAGTTTATTGAAAATATCAATAATGAGTTTGTATTAAATTCAAGTTAAAATTTAAGATAAATTTCATATGAAACTACCAAAATTGATATTTGATGCCTCATGAGCAGCAGATTGGAGATGGGTGGTACAAAATCTCTCCCTCCAACTACGAGCAGTCAAACATTACTTGGATGTTGTGGACTGATATTGAATCCTATTGGATCATATTAGATTGCAAATCCTATAAGATCTGGATCATATAAGGTCCAAAATACTACACTTGTGTTGTGGTTATGATGTTTTGGGATTTATTAGTATAGCACAACTCTGTAGTACAGTAAAACACTGTTATAGTGAACACTATACCAGCAGTATAGTTTAGCGTAGAAACCACAAAATAATACAATTGTGTAGTGGTATGCTTATTTTTTTTTTTTTTTTTTTTTTTAGCATAGCTTAACAACTCTGTAATACCGGTACAGTAAAACCTGGCTGTAGTAAATACTACACTGACACTGTAGTAAATTATAGAAACCACAAAATACTACAGATGTGTTGAAGTTTGTAGTATAGCTCAACACCACTGTCTCACAGTAAAACACTGCTGTAGTAAATATTACACGGACGCTGTAGTAAACTGTAGAAACTACAAATTACCACAAAATACTACACTTGAGTTGTGGTATGCTTTGGTTTTTGTAGTATATTAAAGCACTGCTGTAGTAAATACTACAATGACACTGTAGTAAACTGTGGTAACTATAGAGTACCACAAAATACTATACCTCATCTATAGTTTACTACAAAATACCTCACTTTACTACAAGTTTGCTGTAGTATTTTGTGGTAAAGTGTGGTATATTTTCATAAGGGTAACGGAAACTTTATAACCCTCTATGTCGATGAAGCCATGGATATAGTGTCGGTGGCTTCAGCGGTCTTGACAAATTAGATGGTGCCGTCAGCTTAATTTTGACGTTCCGATGTCGGCATCAAATACGCTTGTCAGAATTCCACCTCGGACTAAATTCCACGAAAAGACACAGGTTAGAAACTCAGTATTTGCCTCATTGTTGTCAGTAAATTAAATTACGATGTATTGCTAATCTGAATAAAGGAAGTACCTAAGTATTCAATAAAAGCACACCATAAATTTGCGACGAGGAAGGGCAGTAATGATGTTAATGATTAATTTGAGGTAATTTTCTCAACTCCAAATGGTATAATGAACAACCTTCTGTATAACACTGAGAGGATTTTTTCTTTCCTGTCACAATTTTGGCAAAAGTTTGTCTGGTAGTGGTATATATATTTTTTTTTTTTGACCAGCTAGTCACTAGTCATTGTCAAGTCATTGTCAAGAATGTGTTCAAGGATGTCGATGTCTTCTAAGAAATAAAACAGGTACACAAGCCTGAATTTAAGAATATCTTGCTTTATACCTTGAAGATAACTAGTTTTCTATACTGAAATAATTTTGCTGCCAGACAAGAAGAATATTTCAAATGACCTGCTTAGTATCTGAACTAAATCACACTAACCTCTTCCAGCCTCCCCAAAAGGAAAACCTGATCTAAAAAAAAAAAAAAAAATTACCTACCTACCGACCCAACTTCCTGAGGTAGGGTCGGGTTACAGCCAACAAACATATTTTTAAGGATGGCCTGGCTGATAGTGGCCATCTTGGACTATGCAGGTAATTGAAAGCAATCCCAACCATCCTGTCACCGATGTCAAGAAATTTGAAGTCAATTGGTTCAATAGTTCTTGGGAGGACAAGAAATGTGTAAAGATCTGACAATGCAAGAGGGCTGATGGCGGCCATCTCGGATTATACAGGTCACTGAAATGCAATCCAAACCATCCTCTCATCGATCGTCAATCCACTCTCCAAGTTTGAAGTATATCAGTTTAACAGTTCTCAAGTTATATTGGTCGGACAAGAAATGCATAAAGCTTCAACTGGTAAAATCCGATATGACTGATGGCAGCCATCTTGGATTACGTAGGCAACTGAAAAACAATTCCAACTGTCCACTCACTGATATCAAGGTACTCTCCAAGTTTGAAGTCGATCGGTTCAATAATTCTCAAGTTGTTGGTCGGACGAGAAATGTGACAAGATCCAACTACTGACAATCCAAGATGGCTGATGACGGTCATCTTGGATGACACAGGTACCTGAAAAGCAATCCCAATCGTCCTCTCACAGATGTCAAGCCACTCTCCAAGTTTGAAGTCAATCAGTTCAGTAGTTCTCGAGTTATTGTTTGGACAAGAAATGTGTAATATATGGAATAACGGAATTACGGACGCTGGTGTTTCTAAGTCCCCAACTTATGTGGCGGGGGACAGAAATAAAATCTGGCTGCCAGCTCCACTGGCGAGCAGGTGATGCCAATGTAAACCGAATTATTATTTTTAATGGGTCTTATAAACACTAGGCCTAACCGTTTGTCGTGGATTCATAGCCGATACACAACAACAACAAAAGACAAAGGAAATTCCTGATATTTTTGTATGATATATTTTCATTTCAGAATTATTAGGTACAGGTTATTAGGACTCAAATGGAGAGTAGTAAAGCAGTACAGCTGGATAGCTCGGGGTGACCAATGGAATCTTCTGAAAAATGCCTGACTGGTTTCGATATGGTGAGATCTCATCAAATGCTGACAGATGGTGTCTGTTGTCCGCATTATATACTAGTTGACAATAGGCATGAAAATAGGCAGACCAGCATACATATTGTTTTAGATCTCCCAGAACAACAGAATGAATATTTACAGCATATATTGAGTTTTTTATTCAATCTATTGACCGAATACTGACCCATAGATTGGACTTCTCTATGAACCGCTGCAATAATGCTAAAGGTATAAAGAGATGTGCTGATTGGTGTCTGAAATACCCAAACATTGCATTATATAGTACATGTACATGTATATGCACCAATGCATCTTTCCCAAATAATAGGACAATTTTTCTATGAACTACTCAACGAGAGAGCAAAGGAAAGAAATTGCATCCCTGCTGCATGACTTCGTTACCATATTCTATCTGTGTGTGTATGTATGTATCTATATATATATATGTGTACATAACAACGTGTGTATGTATATGCATTTGTCTTGTAGTTTTTAATATGAACCTTTTAATATTTCTGTATGTCACATGTATGGAAATAAATTGAATTGAATTGAATATCTGACAACCCCAACTTCCCAAGCCTGCCAAGAGCAGTGCTCAGCATAAACTTTGATTCCAACAACATATGCGGAAAATGTGATGGTTTAATTATTAAAAAAAAAAAATCTCTTTGATTAAAACTGGAAAAAAAACCCAGAAAAGTGAGACTGTGTGCCATGAGCAAACCTGCGTCATCAATGGATGTCCACATGTAAATGTATGCTTTTAAAGTCTAAGTTACGTAAAACCTTCCGTGAATGATAGGATGACAGAGAAGATAATCAAACAATGGCCGCGACCCTCTATATGTACTCACAAAATCCTCCACAACTGCCAAGAATCAGAATCGATATCATATCTAATCACATTACATAAAAGTTGGAACATCAATGACATCATGGCTGTGTGCACGTATGTACTATCCAAGTATCTCTTGGTCATCAAACGTCAGCCAGTCTGTAGAAGTTCTGTCAGACGATATTGAAATTCGTTATTGATTCAGCGATAACTTGAATCACTCTGACAGGGGTCCCTGTCAGTCTGCATTTATCTTTCATTAGAAGGGTGGCTTTTACAAAAAAAAACTCACACTGAAGTAAATCCTCATCACTCCATTTTCTTATTCACCAGCCGAAATCTTGGATAACAAAGTTTCCATAACAACATTTGCCAAATTTAAGAGGCGCTACATCCAGTACGGTAATTTCCCTAATAATTCGCGATGCAGTGATGAAACTCGTAACTCCAAAAATTGGCTACTTTGGAATTATTTGTCACGCTAATCCAGAAAAAAACGCTTGTGTTCGAATTATATGTTGATTTTCACGGAAGATCTAAAATGGCGGACCGCTTCACCGTGATCGTTGTGATCTATTGATAACCGTGTATTATGTTTGATATCTCTATCATAGTTCATTTAAAAGACTCTGGGACCCAGGGCTCACGAAACCCAGTCGACAACTCGCCAAAAGGCGACTAAAAAATGACAACTGGCGACTGAATTGTTCAGTTACTTGCCCAATGTGTCGATTAAAAATAGAGTAAATCGCCAAACTGGCGAGTGAATTTTTGTTACATGAAGTGTTTAGTCGCCAAAGTAATTTTGTGTTTAGTTTATCAGGCAGCGAAATCCGAGCAGGCCGAAAATGTTCAGGAAATAATGACAGAATAATGCCGACGAAAAACAGACATGGGGAAATCCTAGTGTATTTACAGACCGCACGTGGTCTGATGTAATATCTGAGATACCTCACCTAATTATATTTTGACTGGGCACGTGAAACCATGTGCAGGCTGGCATGGACGAGTCTATTTTGCGTGACACAATAAGATCATGTGCTCGCCCCAGAAAAGATAATTTGCGACCCCCTGACTGTTCTCAGCCAATGAAATCATCATAGTAAAACTTAACGTAAACAAATAAACTTGGCGGGAATTTGCAAGGTCAAGAGTTGAAACGGCTTGTCCCATTCCAGTGCAAAGAGGTGATACGCCTAAAAGCACGACACGTGCGTTTTGACTTTAGTGTCGCTTCTAAAACAATTGTAGTCAAGTTACACCAGCTCAGTAATTTGGTTAAAAGTTTGCAGAGAAGTGGTTGGAACTTTCGTTTCATCTGACCGACTTTTCATGCTGGCCATTTCGGATTTGCGTAATCGACACACCAACGATCGTTTCGTTCACGCAGACTGTCGAGACGAGGGTACTCTGCATAAGTTTTTTTTTGTTTCTCTCTTTTCTTTTTTCAAACTAACAATGGATTATCATGTTGTTGGAAACAAGTCCGTCATTTTATTACATGGAAACGTTGTTCTGGATTGGCGAGTGAATAAAACACCAACATCAATGTCTATTGACATCGCCCCGTAGCTCAAATGAAATACTCAACTGATCCCGTGCTGCAGTCAAAATGTATGGGGCACGTTATGCAGGTCTGAAGAAATGAAATAATGGCTCCCTCGACAAAGCAGTTGTGTACATACTAACTATTACGCAGAAGCAAACAGAGGGAAACATTTATATCTTTGTCCTACCATATCATCTGTTTATTAAAGAAAATGAGACATATATCACTTGACTTTCAGCGGCACGAACTCCGCGACGAAAACGGGAGTGTTCGAATTTATTGTTTCACGGGGATATTAAAAATGCTCCCGTTTTCGTTTTATTAGGATGGAGAAAATCACGACAGTGGAAAAATCGGCCGTTTTCGAATTAAATTTGGAAGGTGAATTATTAGGGAAATTACCGTATTCCAAATTCTGGATTCACACTCAGTCAGACTTATACTAGCAGGCAAACTGCAGAGAGTTAGGGACAAGGTTTGTGGTGGTGTGAGATTCTGGGACACATATAAATAAAGAATTGGCAGCACACATGAAAATTTCTAAGAAGAATTTTTCGAGAAGAAATAATTTTGATGCGAATTCATGGCAATGTCCAAGATTTGTTGCTGTTTTTAAGTCTACTTCTGTCTTTGTTGTCTGGAACTACTACAAGTAACCGCAAGATGATGTCATTAGTTTGCCAATCCGACAACAAAGGGCACTGTTTTGTGAATAAGGAAAGGAATTAGTCCACTAACTCAAAGAGTTGAGCCTCCATATTTGGTAAAGACTATACTTGTGGAAGGCTACAATGCCAGTAGGACTATATAATGTGAAACAGTGCAATTTTATTAACCTGTCATTTACGGCAAGGCACAAATATTTTGTTTTGAGATGTGTATCAATTTGCTAATTATTTAGCCTACAGACATGCTTGCTAAAACGCTTAAATTATACTTCTGACTCTCGGCACAGCTTGGTACTGGTAAGATCAAAGAAACTTGCATAATCGTCACCATCGCGATAATGATATAATATAAACTTCCACGGACTGTGCTCATTACATCTTGCCCCATTTCACTGACTGTAAGCCCGGAATTGCACTGGGCCCATGATCAACTCCACATGCAGATGGAAATTAGTAACAAATATGTTGTACATGTATCCGAAATATCAACAGAGAGCAAGCATCAGTACAATCCTTCATGTGATTGGTCCATTGGCCATCATGTATCCCACAGAAAGTTGTATTCGACGCACCAAAATGTTATATTCACCAACCGAAATACAACTTCTAATGAAAACCAGAGTGCTTGAAGTCCCCTGACGTTGAAACAATTGATTTGACTCGGAACCGTAACATTCAGTATCTGGCATGGAGACCAATCCCAAGTGAGATCCAGTGACAAGGTATCCACAATTACCAAATTTGTCCTAATCTGACCGGATTTATCCGGAAATGAACTTTTAACTTGGCCCACCAATGGCGTCACCAATATGTGGATCGGAATGGAAAACAATCCCCAATGAAATCTTGAGGCAAGGTACCCAGATACTAAACATGGAAAGAATCCGTTCAGATTACCAAAAGTTATTATCAGTGATGTGTTTTTTTGTTTTTTTTAAAACTGAAAATACTATCCTAACAATTTAGGCCGCCTAGGCCCCTGGAATCTCTGGGGTCCTAGATGTCTGGAGATGCATTTGAGCCAATTTCTGGCAAATAAAGTAAGAAAATATGATTGGCAAACCAATACCTTTATTAGGGGGTTTTTTCATCGGGGAACAATGGTGTCAGTGCTGAAGACCTGCTGTGCAGCTGGTGGCAGTTTTCAACATACATGATCAGGACCAATTTGGAGATCTTCCTCATAATAATCTTCTGACATTCAATGTCAAATTCAAACTCCTAGTACATGTAATCAGTTCATATAACTTTGGCCTTGGTGAATATTAATTTTCTCTGGTCCATAAAGATCTTATTGTGTGACGGAGTGTGTTACACTTTCCCCATTGAACCATTTACCATCATATATGGCTGTCACTAATTTTCCATACCGACTCCAAAGCGGGTCCATAAATATGCTACTGACTCGATGTGATGTGTGCATCGTCTCAGAAAATGTTGGATTACGCAATGGTTGACAGTTCACGTGATCATGAAAAGCACAGCAAAATGTCTACTTTGTTTTTTTTCTAAAGTGCTTTCAATAACTTTAATAATGAGAAGGTCATGAGACGACCGGGTCATATAACATGAAGCTGCGCTATCGAAACCCCTCGGCTCTGAACCCCAGCTATTATAATGTAAGGGTGTCTCTACCAATTGATTGGCTTGTGGGAAGAAATATTTACCCCTGGTATTGTAAGTGTACTTTCTTTGAAAAAAAAGAAAAGTTTTCCTCCCCTTAAATTAATTTGTTTCTGGAATAAATTGAAAGAGCTGTATCGGTGTCTCACCAAAACAACAGTACACATGGCTAGATAAATACAGTACATGTATACTAAATGGGACATGTACATGTATGTCATTTTCAAAAGAGATTTGCAAGCATTCTTTGCATTGTCTAAGAAAATAGATCAATAAATCAGTCATCCAATCAATAAATAAATGTGATAGTATACTAACATGATATAGAAATAATATGCAAACTTAACATAGGAATTAGTGGATTTTGTTAGACAAGGGGCATACTTTCTGACACGACTCATTTTGATAGGCATCTAGTGTCATTTTCAAAACAGATTTGCAGGCATTCTTCGCATTGTGTAAGAGAATAAATCAATAAATCAGTCATCCAATCAATAAATAAATGTGATAGTATACAAACATGATATAGAAATTATATGCAAACTTAACATAGGAATTAGTGGATTTTATTAGACAAGGGGCATAACTCTGCAAAATACTTTCTGACACGACTCATTTTTGATAGGCATCTAGTTCAGGTCAAGAGAAACAATTGTACCACGTTATGATGTTGTATATGGAACGGTTCTGGTATTATCACAATAAATCATAAATGGATTTTTATTTGTAAAAAGGGGCATAACTCTGCAAAATATTGTCCGAGATGACTCCTTTTCGATAGGCTTCTGATTTACGTGAAGATAAATAGATGTAACAAGTTTGGTTGCCATGCATGAAATGGTTCTGTAGATATCGCGGTAACGGATTTTATTACACAAGGGGCATAACTCTGCAAAATACTTTCTGACACGACTCATTTTCGATAGGCATCTAGTTTAGGTCAAGAGAAACAACTGTATCACGTTAGGATGTTGTATATGGAACAGTTCTGAAATTATCACAATAACAAATCATAAATGGATTTTTATTTGTAAAAAGGGGCATAACTCTGCAAAATATTGTCCGAGATGACTCATTTTCGATAGGCTTCTGATTTATGTGAAGATAAATAGATGTAACAAGTTTGGTTGCCATGCATGAAACGGTTCTTTAGATATCGCGGTAACGGACGGACGGACGTACGGACGTACGGACATACGGACAGCCGTACATGATGACGACAATACCCCTAGGCCAAATTTGGCCGAGGGGTAATAAAACCGTTAAAGTCTCAGATCCATTAAACCACATATTTACATGTACCTGATCAGAAGACTGGAATTGTATAATATTCACCCCAGTGGCATCATCTACATGTAAGTGGGGAAATTGTTCACAAGCAGAGAGCTGCTATTCACATTCTGACCTCTGCAATCTATAACCTTGCAAGATCAAGGTCACTCTGGAGTGAGGCCTACATAAGGTAGAATATTCTGAATTATCCAGCCTCTAGCTCTCTTTGAGACCGAGATATTGTGTCTTCAAAGCTATTCACATTTTGGCCTCTGTGACCAAGGCCAAGGTCAGACCAGAATAACCTTGATCTTCATAAGGCAGTACTGTGCCACATACCGAGTCTCTGGCTCTCTTTGATAATAGGATATTGCATTCACAGATCTATTCACATTTTGACCTTTGGATATAGAGGTCTAGAGGTCTACATACATGTCATATGCCAGCCCTCTATATTATCGAGATATTGCATTCTCGGATGGACAAATGGTACGACAGAATAATGCAATAATCATTCAATAATTTTTTTATGTTTATTTTCAGACCTCATAAAAAAACTGGTTATGCTGCTCGGCTTTGATTGATGGTCTAAAATTAAACATAAAAAAATTATCATAAGATAATATTCACTAAGGGGATCATTAACTATTAAACAAACTTTAAAATGCTCATACAAACAAGTCTTTGTGAGGACTTTGTGATTTGATGGAAAATAGGGCTCAGACATAGTTGATTTTATTACCCAACTATTCTGACCATGAAAAAGATGGAAGCCTGGTCTACTAGTACTCATTCTTCAGAATATGGAATCCATTTTGATATCCTTAGCCACATCCGCTCACTTCCATACTGCATGAACATGGAACCAAAAAAAACATTTAACAAGGGAAATATGATAAATCTAGGATGAGTCTGGCAGTATTATCCTATTATCACACCATGTCTGCTAGCAGTATTCTCCCTCCATTGGACCTTAACACGGAGTTATTCTAATATTTTATCCAATCCAGACAATTGCACTCCAGCCAGTACGTTTCAAAGCAGATTGTTTCGAAAGAAATGAGAATAGATAGATCACAATGTCAAAGATCTCCCCAATTTCCGACAATGAACCAACAAAAGGGATTTATTATTGCTATTACTGTCCAGCATGGGAGTTTGGAGATTTCCCAAGAGTAAGGCGCTATTGCTGGCACAGGGGTTGTTTCTATAAATTACCACCATTATGAGATAGGACCTCTAACTGAAAGGAGTTCCCAACAACTTATAATTATTGATTCAAGCTTACATACTGACTTCCCTAGCTCAAATACTCTGGCTAGAACAAGGCAAATAACCTTGAGACCGGAATCACTCGATCAAGATGGCTGTGCCAAATTGAACCTTCTTCCACATACAGTAAGACCATCAGAGAATGACCTAAATTGGAAAGGAGTGAAATTGTTTCTCCCCAAATTAGAAACAATTGGATTTCTGTTAACTCTTTCCCTCATATAAGCGGGTTTTGACGACTTGTGTAGATCCTCATGTAGCGTGTTTTGACGAGTGTTCGCCTAACTCATGAAGACGGGTTTTGACGAGTCACTTGAGTTCCCACGTGGTCGATTATTCTTGCAATTTTTGGCGTTTACTTTGAGTAAAACCTGATTAAAACTATACATTTTCAGAAAGCTAAAAGTTCAATAAATCTGACTATATGGACTGTTGGTACGTTTTATGTAAGGGTAAAATGAAATCGGGAGAGAAACAGAAATAATCGATGGAAAATGCGAGATTTGATGACAAATTTGTTTCGTGTGCTCCAAGACAAACGTTCGAAAAATAGTAAAATCTGCTTCCAAATTCTTGAATATTTCACGCAACGCGAGCATAAACTACCAAAGTATCTAACCTTGACGACTAGCTCGTCAAATCTGCCCATCTGAGTTTATTTTATGTATTTTCCCGGGACCGACGGTCTTCGCTGTAAATGTTTTCAACCGCCATACTTTCTCAGTCGGCCTTTCGTCGACAGTGACCATAGCGACCGAGTCACCACGTGACCGCTTCCTCCAATCACGCTTGGCCGCGCTCAACCTTGGCCAATCAGTGAGCTGTGCTACTTTCACCTTATGAATATTTATTACCGTCTTTACTCTCCTGTAGGAAGTATATCGGTTTGAAACAGTTATAGTTCGTTCTACACCTGGCATCCAGTGACATCACTGCCAAATCCCGATCCTACGGAGAATTAGCTTTACGATGGTATACGGAAACAAACGAATGGTAGCCGAAAAGCAGGAAGCGAACGTTGCAAAACGTGCGACAATTTCTTCGCTTTTTTTCATGATTTCCAACAGAAGTAAAGCAGACACAACACATTTTCTCACAAGATTACTTATTTTTAGAATAAATGTTGCTGATATTGGTATAAAACGTGAACAAATTACGTAGAATGGGTCTGTGGGAGACCATTGGTAAATATTTCTCCACATGACATGGGACATAAAACGGGATATTTTACATCGCTGGAGAAGTATGAAAATTGAAATGAGTCCATGAGTTGAAGACCTATGCCATTACAAATCTATTATGGGCCAGAGAGAGAAAATTCCCCACAAGTCTATGAGGGAAAGAGTTAACCTTGTCAATTCATCAAACTAGTTACATGTAAGCCAGTATACATGGTACATGTTTCAAAATAGTGCATATGGACGAAGTTGTATCAACCCAGAAGTCATATTAGGCCTGTAGAAAATGGTAGGATTATCGCAGCAGATTTTTCTCTTTGATAATAATGCAAAAAATCGAGCATATAGGTCCAAGTTCCAAGCAGCAGCAGCACCAATTAAAATTCACCATAACTGATGCTGCTGTTGGTGGGGATGTGAACCTCTATGGTCAATGTTTTTTGTCTATATCATATATCATTGATTAAGAGTATGATTTCGAAAATCGATATCAGCAATCTCAACCGTCCTCTCATCAATGTCAAGGCACTCTACAAGTTTGAAGTCGACTGGTTCAATAGTTCTTGAATATTGGTCGGACAAAAAATGTGCAAATATCCAACTGCTGACAACGCAAGATGGCTGATGGCGACCATCTAGGATTACAGGTTATCTGATCAGCAATCCTAACCATCCTCTCACTGATGTCAAGGCACTCTCCATTGAAGTTCAAGGTCGATCGGTTCAATAGTTTGAGTTATTGGTCAAACAAGAAATCTGTAAAGATCCAACTGCTGACAAGCCAAGTTCTTGGATTACAAAGGTAACTGAAAAGCAATCTCAAATGTCCTCTCACCGATGTCAAGACAGTCTCCAAGTTTGGAGTTGATCGGTTCAATAGTTCTCAAGTTATTGGTCAGACAAGAAATGTGTAACGGAAATATGGAATTATGCACGCCCAGTGTAAACTTATGTGGCGGGGGACAATTAATTAAAATTGAGAAACATTCTGAAAGCAACAACTACAGCACCCTCAAGATACACACCCTTTAGTATCATTTAAAGCCGTAACCTTTGTCGCGATAACCACGCGACATAGAGATACAATATATACACCATTCAAAAGATATTGATCGGGAGAGTGGCATAGGCCTCCTTTGAGCAGGGTCCCGGGGGTGGGGGATAGCTACGCCCATATATTGTTTTCCTATGTTATACATGTTAGTGTATAATAGACATGCAGATATGCCATCCATCATTGCTTTCGACAGATAGAGGTCAGAACAGTGGTGTTAGGTCACAGCCAAAATAAACAGATCAGATTGAAACCAGTGAACTTGGGTAGTATGGGATTTTAAAAATACCACAACAGCTGGTATTACATTACACATGTTGCCATCTTATTAACTGGTTGGCTGCTGAATTCTTCTTTATGGTGCACTGCAGAATTGCTCATTTTTATGATGTATTGCACTATTAAATCCGGGTTTAATGAGCCAAAATATTATTCATACTCGTGTGCTAAGAACTGTCATAAATAGCAACTGGTCCATGATAGTTCGGTCAATATTTATTGGATTTTATTTTATACCGAAATTAAATATATACAATTGTCAGTGTAAACACATTTTACTGGAAGAGACTATACATTGACTTCACCTTATTGTCGTCAAAAACGGCCATTTTCAGTGAAATAACGCTCGAAAACAGATTTTTTTGGCTGTCTTCATCATGGTCGTGTTTGGCAATCTGATCACCATTTTGAAAGATTGCCGTCTCGTTCTCAGGGGAATTCCTTCTTCTTGCTATAAATTAGTCATCATTTTGATGGATGGCCAATGAAAACAAGCGATCACGATGGATTTTGAAGCGAGGTAGAACAGAAAGAGATATCCCATTCACTGAGCTGAAGACCAATGCTCCCCGTGATTGGACAAAGCCAACCACGTGGCCAAAATAAAGTTCGTTCATTGGCCCAGGCGGTGTAATGAAATTTACCAAGACGTAATTTCGGCAGCGGAAGCAAATTCTCTCGCTGAGAAAGTTGACAGAAATGTAAAATAAAGTTTGTTACACTGATTTCATCGAAATCTGCACTATGGAAATATAAACTTCACTTCTGAATCATATATTTTGAAGGGGTTTTCTGTAAGTATTTTATATTTTCTGAGCGGCATTCTCGACAACATTTTATGGAAAACTCCACTCGTGTTATTTTTATTTTATTTTTTTTTGTTATTCTCAGACAGAATATCAAGTTTACATCCAGGAAATCAAGTCAGTCTTAGCTAACAATATATATATGGTTTTTATTAAGTTTCATGCATGGTAAATTTGAAAATAGTGATTTTAGATAATGGTACCTCAATGTTCTCGCATAGACAGACATGCGCGGGACCTAGTGAGTGAGTGGCCGCCCGCAGTTTACACGTGGACCCGTGAGTGGCCACCCACAGCAAACCAGTTAATTTATTGCAATCAGGGTCTGAAATAAGGAATTTCAATTTGTTCTGACATTTTAGTATCCCAGCAAACCCAGGCCGGGGTCCAGGGGCCGCCTAGGCCCCGGAAGCCAAATGTTTCTAGGTTGCTGGAGATGCATTCTCGGCCATTTTTGGCACTGTAGGAATGATGAAAATGCAAAGAAAAATTTGTTGTTATTTTTTGTAACAGCTAGTTCACCAGGTAAAAATGATATTATTGTTCGATGTTTTTCATAAAATAATTTTTTTGAAAACAAAAAAACATCCTGTTGAGTTAAGCTGAATCGAAACAAAGAGAAGTCAAGTTAAGGGGAGACACAGCTTGACGTATCGGGGCTGAACAATAAAAAAAATTGAAAATGAGATTTTTTTATTTTTACGTCCATAATGTGCCCAAATTTCACATAAATAAATTTATTGACTGACAAGATCATTGAAAATAGTTTAATTAATACCTAATTAATCGTGTTGTTAAACTGTCTCTGTCATTATTCGCCTAAAACCGCTGAAAACGGCAAGTTTTAGTCGTTGACAACAACCATTTATCGTTGGTGTCGTTGTTGTTGCCGCATATCATTGAAAAGTGAAAGTTCCAAGCTGTAACGTGAATTTGGGTAAGATCGGCAATCTCCACCTCAATCCGATATATTCTCGAGAGAAAATATACAAGAACTCTTACGGAAACATCCATAAATGGCAGAAGCTCATTATCATTCGACTCGGAGTCTCGGAAATATCCTTTTATGGCTAAAGCTCATTACCATATCACTTCGGAGGATTGCGGAAAACTCGTAACCAGTGTAAATTTCGCCTAGAGGGATAAGGGCTATTGATCAATACCAGGCCTTGTGATTTGTACGGGCCCTGGTGAGTGATTAAAGCACACCTAAAATCATGCGAGGTGTGTGGTTAGCACACCTAAAATGCACACCTAAAATTTGTTAAGGCGTGTGATACGGTGTTTGAAACTTTAAGGTGTGAATTGAAATAAATGTGCGCTGGCCGTCACACCTTTATCCTCCAATAGGCTCCCCTTAGTGGCCGAGTAAAAAGAAAACAACATTAGGAAGTGACATATTTAATAATGTTGACTGAGGAACTGTTACAATCATGCTAACTTTGGCAATGCGAACTTTTACAATGCGAACTTTTACGACGCAATCTTTTACAACGCGAACTTTTACAACGCAAACATTCACAGTGCGAACTTTTACAAAGCTAACAATTAACTCTTTCAATGCGAACTTTTACCACGCAAATTTTTATAACACAAACTTTGCTGAACGTTTGGGGCAGCACAAAAGTGAGATCAACAATTCTTTGGTAATTACTATCATTTCTGTGTTTTCCTAATTCCTGATTTCCAGTTTAGAGGAGGATACTCGAGCGAACGAAATGTCATGATCAGTTCAGAGCTGCAACCATATAAAGTGATCACTGTAGTCAATTGTCCCGGCTGAATTAACAGAATAATGATCAAGAACTCAACACATTTTCTCCAGTAAAGATCTGACCGTATCTAACCACTTATATCTGATGTCTGAAAACCTTCAAACTCTACATCACTGTCACTTTCATTAATCCATCTCATTATCATTGTCTCATTCTCTATTTGCAGGTCATCATCATCCTCAAACTCCTCATCAGTGCTGCTCGTAACTCGAACCTCATCATCAAAGTACTGTGTCAGTTCAGTGTCTGTGTCTTTTGACTCTTCATCTGACATCGAAGGCTCATTGTCAGAACTGGCTGCTTCTGTTTCATTCTCTCGATCATCACTGTCTATTTCGTCCACGTCTAAAACATCACCTGATGCTGCTGCACTCTTTTTTCGCTTCTTCGTTTTCTGTCTGATACCCAGAAGATTGAACTTTGTGGTATCAATCTTCTGCTTCCGTTTTTTACACAGATATAGATCAAGAGCCCTCTCTATCAGCTGGTCTCTTTCTGTAGGGGTCCAGCTGAGATGATTAATTCTGATCAGGAGAAGGTTCTCCATGGTGCTATGTAGCAGCCTCAGATATTTGTCGTTAAGCATGTTGGTGAGGTGGCTGAAACCTCGCTCCACAACGGCATTGGAACATCCAAGTGAGATGACCACTTCTGCTACAAGGCAAATATTAGGGAAGTCCTTTCTGCGGAAAAGGAAAATTTGCTTCCAGAATGGACTTGCCTCAAAACCTGGGTAGAAATGTTTGTGTACAATTTTCAGTTGCCTCCATTCCACCTTTACATTTTCTTTGTGAAAATTGTTCATACCTAGGAGCATTTCGAAATGGCCAGCTACATAAAGTATGTCTGAAACTTCACTCTTCTGAAAAGATGGGCTCCAATTGGCGGGATCGATCCAGGTCATCTTTGCAAAAATGTCTGCCTCAAAAGATTTGAACCTAGAGTCCAGACAATCTGTCAATGACTTCGTAACCTTTTCGGTTACACCATGTTGGTCACTTTCACTAGTTATGTACTTCATTCTATCCAGTGACACAGATAGAGATTCACGGTTTGCTGTTGCTTTTCGCTTGTGTCCATCTTTCAGCATATGTTTGCTGAGAACATCACCATCAACAGTGAACTTAGAGTCAAATTCAAACTCTTCAACTGCGGCCTTTGTTTTCTCTATTTCGGGCAAGATTTCATGAAATTTCCTCCTCAAATTTCTGAGAGAGTCTTGAGAGTTCTCTAAGATAAGCCTGGTAACATTCGGCATACCGAAGGAAGCGGTGATCTCTAAGTTTCTTTAGATAGCCTTCCAGCTTAGGACGGATACCGGCGTTAACATTGTTGTGGGCTAAACTGCTCTCAATAGCCTGTGCCAGCGGGATCCAGTTATTAAGGAGCACTTTGACCCCTCTGTATTGATGGGACACAAAACGCGTCCCGTTCACCTTCGGGAAGGAGTAAACCTGCACCCCAAGTGCCACGGCTGTGCGCTTGAAGTGGCGCTTTAGTTTTCCTACAGAAAGAAATAAAACCTGGATGAGTGGAACATAATTGGCTTTTGTTATTTTTTGTATACAAAAATCACAATAAAGCAAGAGTTAGAATACTAAAAGAAGGTCTTTATTTTGTAACTGCAAATGAAACTCATTCGCTGATATTTTACTTTTATTGTGGGTATTATAGCTGTACACAGATGAGTACATGTAGGTTGATATGAATTAAACTAAATAAGTGGATTCTTTTCGATTTCATGTTTTGTTCAGTAAGCTTATATCATTTCATGCAGGGATTCCGCCAGAGAAAAAAATCTGGGTCCGCAAATACGAGGGAGCGAAGCGACCAAGTCTGGGGGAGCGTAGCGACCGAAGGGGGAGAGTCCGAGAGGGGGCCGGGTTTCCCCCCTCGCGGCGGCAGAAGATTTTTGATAATTGCCGTTTAAATTGATGGCCTGAGAGAGCGTCTAGAGATGGATTTTATAATAAAGATTAACAGCAGGAACGTCTGTTTAAAGTCTATTCACACTCTTTGCTACGTATGTATTACCGCGATAATTTGAACTTGGAAGTAGAAATCTTCCGGGACGATCGCTAACCGAGTCGATACGCGGACGTGGTGGAGAGCACCACATGAACAGATTTTGATAGTGAGAGCTGAAAAACATCATGGCAAACAAAATTATGCCCTCAGATGATCTAATAATATACCCGAATGGTGACAGTTGTTAACTTGACCTTCCAGAGCTTATCCTTTCATTTCCGTGGCCTGCGCTGGAAGAGCAGAAATCTGGCTGGATGGACAGACTGTAGTCGCAGAATGTTAGCTGAAAATGGAGTGCTATCATACCTCGGAAAGCGGGAAATTTTCCACGTGCTTCAGAGAATCGTCAGGTCATTGTCCTAATTCCGGCAATTGAAGTCTTTTCAAATGTGAATTTCCACATGTGTTTTCATTGATATTCACGAGGGGAAGACTTGGAGGGATATAAAGTAACATTTTAAACCTTTAGCTACCATTTTACTTCATAAAAAGCAGACCAAAAGGGGAAGTTTTATTTCATTCAGTGGGGGGAATGGGTCCGTTGACGGACCCAAATAGACCCTAGCGGAATCCCTGTTCATGTTCAAATAATTTTCTTTCATTGGCATTTAGAAACTCATTAAATGCGTCGATAGAATAGGCCACTGATAATTAATGGTTTGTTTCTCGTAACCAGCACTCATCTATATTTTGAGGGCAAATAATTAAAATCCATGAGAGATTTACATTATCATGAGTAAAACTTGCTCATTTTCTTCATATTTGTATACAATTAGTTTGCCAGTTAATAATTATCGCACTCAGCATGTGTATTTTTACAAGCAAGGTTACGAGAAACAAACAATTAATTAACAGTGGCCATTTGTATGTAAATCGTACCAGACTGCTTCATTGTATAATAGAGGGATATCATGAAGTCCTTGACATCTTCGAAGTGTCGGTCTTTTGCCAGGCTGTCTTTTATTGCAAGCTCCATGCGGTGACTGGCACAGTGGATCGTAATCAGCCATGGCCGTTCTGCTTTCATCCGGACTAGTAAACCATTGTAAGCTCCTGTATTAACAGAAGCCCCATCTGATGTAGATGCCGATTGTAGGTTGGTGTAAGTTTGCTGCGAGATACCAAGTTGATTGATAAAGGCATGGTCAATTGCTTGTTTGAGAGTCTCAGCATCTGCATCCCCAAATTCATCTATGTCAGCAAGAGCAGCAAGAAAGTACTTTGGCTGTCCATCTTTCATTACCCTACCCTAACCATTATGATTTCTTTTTCGGCTCCTGTTTTTCTGGCTTGCGAGCCATCTGTGAGGCATGAATAAGCATGAGAGGACGATATAATATCAGCTACTTTCTCTCGTATGGCTGTGGCTAATACATTGATAAGCTGTCTACAAATGGCTCCAGAATCTGCCTTTTCAATAAGAGGGACGCCGTTTGCCTTCTGCGTTTTCACCACAGTTTTGAAACAGGTCAAGGGAGCACCATCTACAGCTATAATGTAAGCACTTTTTAGAAGTTTCCCATAGGCATTACGAGAGGCGTTCACTAAATGAGAATCGATCCGTGGCTGGTTTGGAATTTTCGGTGTAACGAATGTTGCCGATCCATTTTCTTTTTCATTCGCGATGGAGTGGGCCGTAGATTTTAAGTGTCTCAGAACAGTATACTTGCTGACAAAGTTAGTACCTTTACAGTATTTGTCCAGTTCTTTAATTACCTGGCCGCGAATTCGCGGATCTGTTTCGATGTCTCGCCTGTGTTTCGCACAAATCGTACACCAGCCCTCGAAATTTGGCGTAACCGAAACGATCGGTTACGTGTCGGTTACGTGGTTGTAAATTCTGCAGAACGAATAATCGGTTACGTAAAAAATCAACTTGCGCTACGGTATGACGAGTGCCATTGAAAATGTCTGGCGACCAGCCCAGTGACAGTCATCAATCGTTGCCTTACCGGTCTATATTTCTCCTCTATGGTATCTTCGAATCATGCTTCGGAGTTTATACACGTTTTTATTATGGAATTAGTATCATGAACGTGTGATTTTGCATCAGAAAGAAATAAAAACACGGAGGTTCGAAACGAAAAAAACTGACATTCTGATGGCGCATAAAAACGGAAGCATGCGATATCAAGGGGACACAACTCCCAACATACAAAGCCTGAATTCATCCAATCAAATGTGGGTCAATTCTACAGTGCGGGATAGAACGCACACGGAAGTGGATGGAAATCGAATTTCTCATCTCCGGACCGCAGGTTCGATATGCAAAACGGCTCAAAAGCGAAAATTGACTCTCTGAACATAAAAACATTCCAGAAGTGGTCATTTCACGATGACTTTAGAAAAGTTTTGTCTGCTTTTGTTTTACTTTCTACACATTTCACATTTTATTTTTTTCAACACCGTCCATTTTATTCCATGCCTGGGTGCTTCTTGCTGAATTTCTGACCAATAAGTTGCTCATGTTACATCGCAGTTTGAGAATATTGCCGTCAGCTGCTGTTTCAAGGACTCTCAAAACAATTTTGTATTTTATTGTAATAATATATATATAATAATATATAATACACAATTTCTTCAGTTCCAGAAAAAAATTTGGCTAACCTGTTTACGTAACCAATGGGTTATGCAACCTAGTCCTACGTAACCGAACAATAGGTTACGTGAACATCGTGACCCAGAACTATTTTTGGGTTACGCAAATTTTTGAAATTTCGAGGCCTGTACACCAAACATTATCTACCAAAGTAACTCCGCTTTCATCCTCCGAAACGCCATACGGTAAGTTCCCTAAGTATTCGCGACCCTAAGTAAATTCGAAAACGGGCATTTTTCGCCAGGTCACGTGACACTGTTGCCTAAGTAATCGAAAACGGCCCATTCGTGAAAAACCGCGGTCCTAACTATTCGAAAGTTCCCCATTTATGTGGTCGCGAGATTGATAATATTGTGGGCTTATGTAGTTGTGGGATGGGAAAAACATCCAGATCAACGAGTTCGAGAGCGTGTCAAAAGTTTTCACGTTCAAACTGAAAGAATGCGTCAGAAAATGAACACGTACTCATTCTTTTTCTCCCAGCAAACGAACGTCAGGCAGTCAGAAAATGAACACTATCCCGTCAGAAAAAAAACGTTCTTATTCGAGCGTTCAAATTAGACAGAGGTGTGGGATATTATGAAATACCAACCCGGTTATGAACAATCTCCTATAAAGCGCCGGTTAATAGCCGTTTTACTCTCTTTCAGACCTATTTACAATATTCTCAGCTTGTTATATCGTAAAGAAGAGAGTCCTAAATATACTTTAGAGGGTTTTACGAACCCAATTTATTTCAATGACGACAGACCATCAGAAAATTAACACTACCCCGTTAAAAACAGCTCGCCACGACAGCGTCAGAAAATGAATATACGAAAGTGAACATCCTTTTTTTTCGTCAAAATTCGATGACGGGACTCTTAGCATAGCTCCCTTATCCATTCCTAATAAAAATGGATACATCTGTTATTTGAAAGCAATTATAGCAAAGACTCGAGGTTAATACACAGTTTACTTAAAGGGTTTTGAAAATATTGGTGTTTACACAAATGTGTGATAGAATGATTTGCTGGCATCCATGGAAAGATTGCAAGAATGAGCCAGGTTGGATTATCAGCGACTTTTACTCTTCAGAACGTCCCCATATGAACCTCTTTTAGCTGGCAAATTCCCATGCAGTTCGTGATGCCAAGCAGAGATAAACCCCTTTTTCACCCCAGATGGGGACTTGTCCATTGATATGTAAATGTATCCAATATTGCAGCCCAGTTTTGGCACAAGGCCAAAAGTACTGAGAGTTCAAGAGAGGAAGTGCTTTGATCCTGCCTGGAATGGAGACATTTAAGACTACACGAATCATCATACATGTAGTTATCCAGTCCAGAGAAAACTATTATTATTCAAATTATTCAGCCCAAATCGTTTATTATGTGCCAACAAGGCAGAGTTTTGGATCGGTTTTCATATGCAGACCGATTGTAGAACCCTTGACAGACTGGCTGATCTCACTTCAAACCTGCGATCATCCGATTTATTGTTTTTGATTGCGCTAAAAATTAAAGATTCTGACTGGTTTACATATAATTATTGGCCATATTCACTGCAATGATTTAATGGAGTGACCGTCTAAAAGAAAATAACAGTTTTGTGTTCATTTCATTTTCATTCATTACTTTGTTGCTGAAATAAAACAAAGCAATACATTTGTTCCAATTACCCAAACAATTTTCACAACCACTAGCAGATTTACCATAGATTGTGTGCACAAAGAGGCTCAATGGGGATATTCCAGCATCAATGTCTAAGACATCTCCCGATAGCTCAAATGAAATACCAGCTGCTCACGTGCTGCAATCAAAATGTACAGGAGACTTCTAGCAGATCTGAAGAAATGAAATACTGGCTCCCTCGACATACATGACATTGGAGTTTTTTATTGATACTTCAGGTAAATCCCACAATATTTGCATATAAAATTAAATATTTTAGCCGTTTTACATAATCATCGGATAAATGTTGGAAGATATTCATTTCAATTAAACAAGGTTATTTTATGATGAGAGGCATCGTCTGATCTAGAGTGCAGTTACGCAGTGTGCATACGCCCCCTTGATAGGCCCCATGCAAGCGGAGATGTACAGGCTATTAACCCTTTCACCGATTATTTCCCCTGACAAAAGTGACCTGCTGACGATCAATTCCCTGAGAACTGTTAAAATTTGTATATGTTGTCTTTGGAATGCTAGAAATTGCGTTTGCGTCCGAGATTTGCAGAAAAACATAAGAAACCTGTCTCCACAAGACACACTCCAGTGTTATTTGCTCTAGTTTTATAGCAAAATAAATAAAATAGCATACAAAATTAGGTTTTACTGCGAGAGAATGCGCTTTCCCCGGCTTTCTCGACTCAAAAACATCAAAATCCAACGGAGAAATCGTCTTTTTTCGACCGCATTTGACAGCGTTTTTCTCGAGTTTTACTCGGCCAATTTTCATGTTTGACCTCTCATTGGAAAGAGCGACCTTTCACCTTTCTACACAGGAAATAACCTTGAATGGATGGCAAAATAAAACGGAGGATACGATTGGATTATAAAATGATGTCATTCCATCCTTCCAGCCACTGTCTACGCTCGTCTCAAATCTGTTGGCTGCTAGAGGTCATGTGGGCAAAATTACGCATACCGATTGGCTCGTCGGCTCAATAACACAGCTTGCTGCCGACATTTTGAAATGTGTTCGACAAACTTTGCGGATCAAGACTCGTAAAAATATGGAAATAAACTTTGCCGGTCGTCGTTGGCAGTTTCAGTCGTCTGGGGAATATTCACCACGCTTTACCAGTCATGTAACATAACAAATACAGGAGTTAGGATGAGGTTTTCGATGATTTTTTCCATTTTTGCGGCTCGCTGCCGAGATGCCCGTCACACGGTATG
Source organism: Hanleya hanleyi (assembly GCA_036873755.1). Classification (NCBI taxonomy): domain Eukaryota; kingdom Metazoa; phylum Mollusca; class Polyplacophora; order Lepidopleurida; family Hanleyidae; genus Hanleya; species Hanleya hanleyi. The sequence goes on along the minus strand of JAVTVY010054746.1, from coordinate 4,688 downwards.
TGGGGAAAAATGCATTTTTCATTCCGATTTTTTTCGTTCAACATCTAAATTTGTTTTATTTATTTTTCAAACAAGCAAACAATTTTGAGAATCAAATTGATCAGGGTTTCGGCTTTCCAGAAGTATACAGTGTTTGATAGGTTTCCGTTAAAACGAATGCAAAAAAATAAAAGTGCTGTACCCATCGTGATGGCCAACAGGTTTAAAGCTAACCCGATCAACCGGGGATGGTCGTACGGGTGGCACTCTCGTTATCCCCGTACACCGGGTTTAATCGGTGAAAGGGTTAATAGACACAAAGGCTTGATTCAATTATTACTTGGGAGACATATGGGGTTACACGTTCACGATTGATAACACAACAAAGCAGTGGATAAAACATTCCAATTAGCTGTGCAATAAATGCTTAACCTGGAATCATCATTAAATAAACTGTTTGTGTTACTTGTATTACGGAATATTTTACACATCTAATTGTCAATTGAGCATAAAAAAGACCTCCCGTTGAAAAGGTATATATACCATCCCGAACAGCAGATGACAATACAACCTAGATATCCTTTGTGAATTGTATTTCGTGAGTCTTTGTGCGAAATGGTGAGCCTGAACGTGATGGAATAAAATGCGGAACAGATTATATTAAACCGACCCAACAGCCTTTTCCTCTCGCTCCCGTATACTGTTATCAGAAGCGCTACAGAAGGATCGAGCACCGCTTGACCCGACATTGAGACTTTTTAAACACGTATGCTGTTCTTCATATGCCATTCTTTATATGCCGTTCTGATAGAGGAACTCGGGGCCGTCCGGACGGTATGGCAGCCCGTTCCTACACTCGTCAAACGGGCATAACATGCCTCTCTTCTCGTCACGCTAGCATGCAAAGTCGAGAAGCTCCCGTAATATGGGGACTCTAAATTTACGAAAACGTCCGTTTTCCTGAACTGACCTGCACAAAGTATTCGGAAGTGGTCAGTTTTTCACGACTGCGATATTCACTTCCGGTCACGAATACTTAGGGAACTTACCGTAACCAATGTTTGAAAATTTCCAAGATTCGAACGTTGATAACCTCACTCTATTCCCGGCAGTTGTCATAGTCAGACATCCGAGCATAATCAATCATTGTTCGCAAACCCTACCAACAACCGAAAGCTGAAGCTGAGCTGCCGTCGCCATATTGTTTGCTATGAGCACATGGGACCAAAATGCATCTGCGAGTGAGAGAAATAACTTCCGCGTCCGGCAAAGGGAGACAACTCTGCCAGGTCAGTTGTCTCGGTGAGCTTTGTCGATGTTACAACCGGCAAATTTGACATGTCAAAAATTTTAAGGGGATCATAATTTTAAAGGCGCGCATTCAAAACGCACCTCAGTGCCTTTTCAGGCGCGTTATGGTACACGTGCGCGATCGCGCGCCTCAAATCACAAGGCCTGCAATACATCGACCCTCGTTTTGGTGAACATCCCTCGCGCAAGCACAGACAGTAGTTTCATCAAAACTTCCGGTTTTTTAACAACACAACGATTCCCGCATGGTACATGACAGCCATTTCCGAAATGCAATGGGTTGTCAATCATGATTATCTACACTTTACGAGAGAAATAAGCTAATCTGACGAACTTTGCAAGAAGAAGAAAGACGAGATCTGAACTTTGTGAATTGTCCGATGATGTTTCCCAGTTAGAATTTTGTCCGGAGAATTTTTTTTTTGGCGTAGAGCGGATTTTGATTGGACATGTCCGATGTCCGACCGTTATTTCAGACCCTGTACAATTCCAGAGATTTGAACAGCTGCTGGTAACTTAAGACACACACTTTTGGTATATATAAACAGGTTTTGATTAACTGCTACAGTATGGGAATGGGGAAACGAAATTAAACAGATATGTAATCAGTATTAAGAGGCTGTATTTAATATGCTGAGTACAGTCATCAAATCTCGCATTCATCAGATTGCCGTCATCCAAAATGTGCTGTTTCATAACTCAATAACAATTTGATGTCGAGATACTATTTATATATGTCACTGTAAAGGCCTTGCTCAGGAGAATGACAGAGAATCATTATTATCTGGTGCCCAGAGGGTGGAGCTGGCCACACCCAAATTGTGTTTTCCTACGTTATAAGTGCTTGTGATAGGCTATATAAATTTAGTGCCAAAATGAGGGGTGCACATGAACAAGTATACCGAGGTGTGTATATAAAAACAAGCATCGGATCCTGCATTCAGTAGATAGCCGTCATCTGAATTGGTCTGAATTATCGTAAACTACATAAATGCTAGCTTTCTACTACGGGACTAATATTTGAGAACCATATAAATTACTGTACCATAAAATATATAAGAATATGTTGTATTGTTGGAAAAATAATGCACTTTAAAAAACACAGTACCGTACTAAGATAATATTGACGTTCAAATGCAGAGTTAATCATATATATTCACATTACAGTGAAATAATACAGTGAAGTATTTATCTGGAATGAGTTTGTAGACTGTGATACCTTAAACTACACCAAAGTATTGGTACAGTAGTGTCATGGCATGATCCGGGTTTTCAAAAAGAAGACTGCATGATTTCAACCCACACTGATATACATCACTCATTCCTAACTCAAGAACCACTGGGCGTAGTCACGAATCTCATCATGAAAAAGTTGTTTTGGTGCTGGACAAGGGCACTGAAACCCATTAAAGAGATGTACGTGTATTTTCACACGTAAAGCCTGAAATTTACTGAAATTTCATCTTTTAATCAGTTTCCTGTAGTTGAAAAATTGTAAAATCAAATCGGTGATCATTAATATGAATTACACCGTGACCTACATGGCCACATAGCGAGCCATTTCATCGCAAGTAATCATAATAATTGAAACATAATGTTAGCCAGTGACCCATCCACCTGTCCATTGAACAAGCAATTTTAAATTTGGACAGACAAAAATGAATAATTTAACAGGGAAGAGACATGAAAAATTGGGAAGTAGACAGTTGTAATCCAGCATGTACATGTACAATGCAGTATTAGTTACGCATATTATATATCCTGGCTAACACCCTGAATAGAATTTATATAAACACCAATATTATTTACAGCAATACCGGTCATTATTGTCTTCATATGAAACCCCTACATTTGAATTCATCTGCCAGTCTCCCCTCTCCCATCTATTTAATGGATTTGGAACATGCAGCGATTTTTATCATCAATAGTTGAAAGCATATATATTACTGGGATGACCTGTGAATCACCTCAGGAAGATGGGGTGGATCATGATTCTTCAACAACTCCATGAATCTCACAAATTGCGGCACCTCAAGGGGAATAACTACAGAACAGTGCTCAGATAAGCTGTAGATAAATGTTCCCTGGGGTATTAATTTATTCACCAGAAATGTTGCAGATGAGAAATTTTGCTGTTGAATAATTGAGGAATCTCTGTATCATACACCGTGGAATATGAACACGAACACTGGCACTAAATAAACTCAGCCTACACTCATTAACATGTCCAACAGGTTCACAGCAATCATCATGATGCTGAGCTTTCACCAAGGACTATTAGAATTTATCCTGCAGCGCTTAAATGTCAACTATTCGTTTCGGGTTTGGAACCTTTAATGGGAATTGTGAAGAGATGAGAATGGACATGAATATGATGGTGACTGTGATTGGATATTATTCATCCTTTTGAGTGAAAGCTTAGTACCATATATATAATATATTTCTTATATTTAATCGGAGAATTATGGGAGTACCCAGGCGATATTTTGACTGCATTTCAGAGAATGGTTGTCATGACAGGTACCACGTTCAGATGAGACACATGCATATCGTAGCCTGGAATGTTAGGGAACAAGATGTCAGATTTTTTCAGATGTACCTGGCTGAATACAATATAAATGTAAGAAATCTCAAAAGCAGGTTTTTAATCACATAGGCCTACATGTGATCCAAACATGTTCCAGTATTTTGACAAATGTTACATGATTTAATACGAAGCTGCGCATCAGAAAACCCCTCGGCTCTGGGCGCCAGCCATTCATAATGTATTCAATTGAACCAAGACTTCAGGAACACCAAGCAGTCAAGTGACAAATATACAGATTATGAAAAATTTTGTAATTAGAAATGGTCTCTAAGGTTTCCATCCAATCAGAGAAACCGGTATTCATTACATAAGTCTCTTGATGCATCGATGATGTATACCAAATTTTACATCGAGCATTTGAAAGTTATCAGAGATGATAAGATTAATGATTTTGCATAAATTAAAGATGGCCACCCATCCTTCCCACCACTCAGGAGAACTGATGTGGTTATTCATTGTAAGTCTTCTAATACATGGATGCTGTATACCAAGTTTCATATAGAACACTGAAATGGTATCAAAGATATACATCATTAAAGATTTTGCATAAATTAAAGATGGCCACCAAGGTTTCCGCCCAATCAGAAACACCAGAACTGTCATTTATCGTAAGTACATTGATGCATCGATGATGTATATCAAATTTTACATCGAGCACTTGAACGGTATCAGAGATAGAGATCATTAATGATTTTGCATAAATTAAAGATGGCCGCCCATCCTTCCCGCCACTCAGAGGAACTGATGTGGTTATACATTGAAGGTCTCTTGATACATCGATGCTGTATACCAAGTTTCGTATAGAACACTT